>JAQZBX010015159.1:0-27919 GCA_029593785.1 Cabassous unicinctus
ATGGTACCACACTCTTATTACTTATTTATTTTCCTGGATTTTTATGGTTCCTTTTCTACCTATTTTATTATTACTATTAATCTTTTTCTTTTCTGTCCTTTTCTATGGTCCTAATATTTTTCAGGGGAACACAGACCACTACAAGGATATGGGATAAGTGGAAACGTGTCAAAAAGGAACCATAATGCAAAAAAAAAAAAAAAAAAAAAAAAAAAAAAAAAAAAAAAAAAAAAAAAAAAAAAAAAAAATGAAAAAACAAAAGTAAAAAGAGAAGCTAATCATCTAAATATGCCCATCAAGATAAGTCAATCCCTAGACAACAATATTGAAAGCCATATTAAGAAACAGGAACACATAGCCCACTCTAATGAACAAACTTAAAAAAAGGAGGAGATGAAGAACATGGAAAAACTAATTGAGGATATCCAAACAAATATCATGAATCAACTTAATGAAGTGAAGGAAGAGATACAGGATATTAAGAAGACACTGGGGGAAGATATTGAAGAAATTGTAAAACATACGTAAAAAGATATGAAAGGGAATTGTAGTAACATGGCATGTGTTAGCAGATAAGTCTCAGCATTCTCACAAAAACAATGGAGAAAAAGTCTAAAGCTGCCAGAGGGCCCTGTTTTGGGGTTCAGCAGACCAGGACAGCACTTCACAACTCCCAGGAGGTTGAGGGACAAAGAAGCCAAAACAACACACTGTGAGTTAGTAAACCTGATGGAAGGTCTGGAAATTACATGAGAGAAACTGCTTTTAGAGCTCTCTTTACTCAACCCCTGGGATAAAGTCTGCACTTCATTACCAAGTCCCAGGAATGATTTTTGGTAACTTAAACTGGGCAATTTCAAAGACTTAGGATAAGTGAAACCAAATCTCAAAGAACCATGAAAAAAATAACAACAATAGGCAAGAAAGAGAAATTAGCCATCACAATAAATTCACCAACATATCAGATACCTAGATATCAGCAAAAAATTACAAGCCATACTAAGATACAGGAAGAGATGGCCTAGACAAAAGAACAAACCAAGTATCCTGAAGAGATTCAGGAATTGAGGCAATTAATCAATGGTAATCACACAACTCTCATAAATCATTTTAAAGAATTGAAAGAAAATACAACTAAAGAGATAAAGGATATTAAGAAGACACCAGGTGAGCATAAAGAACAATTTGAAAGTCTGCAAAGAAAAGTAAATGACATTATGGGAATGAAAGACATAATAGATGAGATTTAAAATACATTAGAGGCACATAAGTGCAGATTTGAAATATTTGAAGACAGAATTAGTGATTTTGAAGACAGATCACCTGAACTGGAAAAGACAGGAGAACAGAAAGAAAGGAGAATGAAAAAAATGAATCAGGGTCTCAGGGAATTAAATGACAAGATGAAATGCAAAAGCATATGTATTATTGGCATCCCATAAAGAGAAGAAAATGGTAAAGGGTTAGAAAGAATATTTGAGGAAAAAATGACTCAAAATTTCCCTACCCTTTTGAAAGACATAAATATTAATGTCCAAGAAGGATAATGCACCCCAAACAGAATAAAGATGGATAGACCTAACCTGAGACACCTCCTATTCATAATAACAAATATCAGAGATAAAGAGAAGATTTTGAAAGCAGCAAGAAAAAAGCAAAGCAACACATACAAGGGAAACTTTATAAGATTGAGTGCTGACCTCTCATCAGAAACCATGGAGGAGAGAAGAAAGTTGTATGATGTAATTAAGGTATTGAAAGAGAAAAAATGCCAGCCAAAAATTCTGTACCCAGCATAGCAGTCCTTCAAAAATGAGGGTGAGTTCAAAATCTTCTCAGACAAACAAATACTGCAGAATATGTTATCAAAAGACCAGAATTACAAGGGATACTAAAGGCAGCGTTGCAGACTGAAAGGAAAAATCAAAGGTAAGCAGCTTGGAGAACAGTGTAAAAATGAAGAATATTAGAAAGTGAAAAGTATAAAGACTTTAGTATGATATGACAACTGAAAGCCCAAGGTCAAAATGGATGAAGTAATTAATGCCTTTACAGTTATAACATTGAATATTAATGGATTGAACTCCCCAGTCAAAACTCACAGACTGATAGAATGGATTAAATAATATGACCCATCTAAAGGTTGTCTATAATAGACTCACCTCAGATGTAAGGACACAAACAGGCTAAAAGTGAAAAGTTGGGAAAGATATTCCATGCAAATAATAACCAAAAAAAAAAGATGGAGTAACAATACTAATATCAGACAAAATAGATTTTAAATGCAAAACTTTTATAAGGAATGGAGAAAGTCATTATATATTAATAAAAAGGACAATTGAACAAGAAGAAATAATTATTCTAAATATTTATGCACTTACCTTAAGTGCCCCAAGATACGTGAGGCACACACTGTCAAAGCTGAAGGGAGAAATAGATGCCTCTACAATAATAGTTGGAGACTTCAATATGCAATGCTCAATTTTGGATAGAAATTCTGGACAGAGGATAAATAAAGAAACAGAGTACTTGAATAATATGATAAATGAACTAGACATAACAGATATCTATAGATCATTGAACCTCAAAATTGCAGGGTATACATTCTTTTTAAGTGCTCATGGATCCTTCTCCAAGATAGACCATATATTGGGTCTCAAGACAAGTCTCAATAAATTTAAAAAGATTGAAATTATATAAAATATTTTCTCTGATCATAAAGGAATGAAATTGGAAATCAAAAATGAACAGAAAAAAGAAAAATTCATAAATATATGTAGAATAACAACACACTCTTAAACAACCAGTGGGGCAAAGAAGAAATTGCAAAAGAATTTAGATAATATCTTGATATGAATGAAAATGAGGAAAAAATATATCAAAATCTATGGGACACCACAAAGGCAGTGCTGAGAAGAAAATTTATAGCCTTCAATGCTTATGTTAAAAAAGAAGAAAGGGCAAAAATTGAAGCTCTAATTGCACACCTGGAAGAAATTGAAAATGAACAGCAAACTAATCCCCAACCAAGCCAAAGGAAAGAAATAGTAAAGATCAGAGCAGAAATCAATGAAATTGAAAACAAAACAAAACAAAACAATAGAATCAATAAAACCAAAATTTGGTTCTTTGAGAAGATCAACAAAATTGACAAACTCTTAGCTAGACTGTCAAAGAGAAAAAGAGAAAAGACACAAATAAATAAAATAAGAAATGAGAGGGGGTACATTACCATTGACCGCATAGAAATAAGAGAGCTCATAAGACGATACTATGAACAACTTTATGCCAAAATACTAGAAAATATAGATGAGATGGACAAATTCCTGGAATCTCATGAGCAACCTATGCTGACTTTAGAAGAAATAGAAGACATCAACAAAACAATAACAAGTGAAGAGATTGAAACAGTCATCAAAAACCTCCCAAAGATGAAAATCCCAGGACCAGATAGCTTCACAGGTGAATTCAACCAGTCATTCAAAGATGAATTAATACTGATCTTATTCAAGCTCTTCCAAAATTTTGAACAGGAAAGAATATTGCCAAATTCATTCTATGAAGCCAACATCACTCTTATACCAAAAAAACAGATAAAGATACTACAAAAAAAGAAAATTACAAACCAATATCTCTAATGAATATAGACACAAAATCCTCAAAAAAATACTTGCAAACAGAACCCAAAAGCATGTTAAAATAATTATACACCATGGCCAAGTGGCTTTTATCCTAGGTATGCAAGGGTGGTCCAACACAAGAAAATCAATTAGCACAATAATCAATATTGATATTGAAGGGACAAAAATCAGATGATCTTTTTGGTAGATGCAGAAAAGGCATTTGACAAAACACAGCACCCTTTCTTTACAAAAACACTTCAAATGATAGGAATAGAAGGAATCTTTCTCAATATTGTAAAGTGCATATGTGAAAAACATACAGACAGCATTATAATCAATGGTAAAAGACCAAAATTTTCCCCGCTGAGATCAAGAAGAAGAAAAGGATGCCCACTATCAACATCATTGCACAATATTATGCTAGAAGTTATAGCTAGAGCAATTAGGCTAGACAAAGAAATAAAAGCACCCAAATAGAAAAGGAAGAAGTAAAACTTTCACTATTCACTGATGACATGATTTTATATCAAGAAAGGCCTGAAAAATCCACAACAAAACTACAAGAATTCATAAAATAGTCCAGCAAAGTGGAGGGATACAAGGTTAATATGGGAAAATCAATAGTGTTTCTATACACTACTGATGTGCAATCTGAGGAGGAAAGCAAAAAATAATCAATTTATAATAGCATCTAAAACAATAAAATATTTTGGAATAAACTTAACGAAGGACATAAAGGAACTTTATTCAGAAAACTGCAAAACATTTCTAAAAGAAACTGAAGAAGACAAATAAATGGAAGATAATCAATGTTCATGGTTTGGAAATTAAATATTGTTAAGATGTCAATTCTACCAAAACTGATTTACAGATTTGACACAATCCCAATAAAACTCCCAACAGCCTTTATTGCAGAAATAAAAAAGCCACTAATCAAATTTACTTGGAAAGGTAAGGAACCCAGAATAGAGAAAAATACCTTTAAAAAGAAGAACAAAGTTTGAGGACTCTCACTTCCTGACCTTAAAGTATATTACTTAGCTTCAGTGATAAAAACAGCATGATACTAACAAAAGGAGCAACAGATTGACCAATGGAACCAAATCAAGAACTCAGAAATTGACCCTCTCATCCACAGTCAAGAGATTTTGACAAGGCTGTTAAGCCCACCCAGCTGGGCCAGAGTAGTCTATTCAACAAATGATGCTGGGGGAATTGAATAGTTATATTCAAAAGAATGAAACAGGACCCATATTTCACACCTTATAAAAAATTAACTCAAAATGGATCAAGGACTTAAATATAAAAACAAAAACCATAAAACTCCTATAAGAAAATGTGGGAACATATCTTCAAGATCTTGTGGTAAGTGGTAGATTCTTAAAGATGCCTAAAGCTTAAGCAACAAAAGAAAAAAACAGATAAATAAGATGTCTTCAAAATTCAACACTTTTGCACTTCAAAGGACTTTGCTGAAAGGGTGAAAAGGCAGCTGACTCAATGGGAGAAAATATTTCATATTCACATATCTGATAAGAGTTTAATATCTGCGATATGTAAGGAGATCATCGGACTCAAAGATAAAAAGACAAAGTATCCAATTTAAAAATGGACAAAAGACTTGAACACTATCCAAAGAAGAAATGCAAATGGCAAAGAAACACATGAAAAAATGGTCAACATCATTAGCAATTAGGGAGATACAAATCAAAATTACAATGAGATATCATTTCACACCTATTAAACTGGCCACAATTAAAAATTTGGAAAACTGTAAATGTTGAAGAGGGTTTGGAGAGATATGAATGCTTATTCACGGTTGGGAATGTAGAATCGTATAGCCACTGTGAAAGACTGTTTGGCAATTGCTAAGGAAGTTGAATATAGACTTGCCATTGGACCCAGCAATACCATTGCTTGGTATATTCCCAAAGGAACTGAGAGCAGTGACACAAATAGATATCTGCAAACCGATGTTCGTAGCAACATTATTCATGATAGGCAAAAGTTGGAAAAAACCAAGGTGTCCATCAACTGATGCATGGATAAACAAATTGTGGAGTATTATGTATTATGTGGAATACTATGCAGTGGTAAGAAGAAATGAAGTAATGAAACATGAAAACCTGGATTTACCTGGAGGACACTATGTTAAGTGAAGCAACTTATTTTAACAACCTAATTTATTTCTCTTCTTTCCTTCATTTTTCTGTCTTCTGACTTCAGTTGCTTTTCTTTCATTGTGCCATTCATCACCATCAGGTCCATTTTCTTTTTATGTATGTTTACAATTTCTTTGGTATGTTCCCCCAGTGTCTTCTTAATATCCTTTATCTCTTCCTTTACTTCATTAAGTTGATTCATATTAGTTTGAATGTCTGTGACTAGTTGTCCCACATTCTGCATCTCCTCCTGTTTTTTAGTTTGTTTGTTAGACTGGGCCATGTCTTCCTGTTTCTTAATATGGCTTGTAATTTTTTGTTGATGTCTAGGCATCTGTTTATCTTGATTGGCTTATTTTGTTTGTTAGCTTCTCTTTCTACTCTATGGTTTATTTTGTTGTTTCTTTGTGTGTGGTAAGTTTAATACTTGTAATTTGGTACCTCTTCTTCTATATCCTTGCAGTTGTCAGTATTCCCATGAAAAAAAATTTAGTACCAGAGAAAAGGAAAGAGCTAAGAAGCAAAAAATAACAATATTAATAAAATAAAATATATAAATGCCTACATCAAAAAGGAAGAATGAGTTAAAATCAAAGAACTAACTGCACACCTGGAGGAATTAGATAATGAACAATAAACTAACCCAAAAGCAAGTAAAAAGAAGGAGCAAAGATTAGAGCAGAGATAAATGAAATTTAAATAAAGAAAGCAGTAAAGAAAATTAACAAAACAAAAAGCTGATTCTCTGAAGAGATTAATAAAATTGACAAACATTTATCTAGACTAACAGAGGAAAAAAAGAGAGAAGATGCAAAAACATAAAATAAGAAATGATGAAGGAGATATCACCACTGACACCAAAGAAATGAAGAGTATCATAAGAGGATACTTTGAAAAATTCTATGCCAACAAAGTGGATAATTTAGAGGAAATGGACAAATTCTTAGAAACACACAAGCAGCTTACATTAACAAAAGAAGAAATTGATGAAATCAACAGAACATTCACAAGTAACAGGAAAGAATTAATCATCAAAAACCTCCCAAATAAGAGCCAATGACCAGATGGCTTCACAGGTGAATTCTACCAAACATTTCAGAAAGAACTAATATCAATCTTGCATTAACTTTTCAAAAAAATAAAAGTGGAAGGATCATTGCCTAACTTATTCTATGATGCCAACTTCACTCTAATTCCACAGCCAAACAAAGATGCCACAGAAAAGAAAACTGTAGACCAATCTCCCTAATGAACCTAGATGCTAAAATCCTCAACAAAATACTCCATAATTGTATTCAACAAGAAATCAAATGAATTATATACCGTGACCAAGTGGATTTCATCTCTTGTACGTGAGAATTGTTCAATGTAAGAAAATCAATCAATGTAATATGCCATATAAAAAGATTGAAATTTAGAAAAAAATCACATCATCATTTGTATAGATGCAGAAGAAACACTTGAAAAAATACAGCACCCTTTCCTGAAAAAAAACTTCAAAACCTAGGTATAGAAGGAAATTATCTCAACAAGATAAATAAAGTGTTTATATGAAACACCCAAAGCTAACATCATATTCAATGTTGAAGTCCTAAAAGACTTCCCTTTAGGATCTGGAACAAGACAACAATGCCCAATTTCACTGCTCTTATTTATCACTATGTTAGACATACTTGCTCAAGCACTTAAGCAAGAAAAAGATATAAAAGCATCCAAATTGGAAAGGAAGAAGTAAAATTTTCACTATTTACAGATGACATGATCCTATACATAGAAAGTCCTGAGAAATCTACATCAAAGCTCTTAGAGATTATAAATGAGTTCAGAAAAGTGTCATGTTATAAGAACAGTGTGCAAAAACAGTAGAATTTCTGTAGACCAATAATTAGCAATCTGAGGGGAAATTAAGAGAAAATTGCCATTTGCAATAATAACTAAAAGAAACAAATACCTAGAAAAAATTTTAACTAAAAATGTAAATGACTTGTATGCAGAAAACTATACAACACTGTTAAAGGATATCAAAGAAGATCTAAGTGAATGGAAGAATATTCCCTGTTCATGGATAGGAAGAGTAACAATCATTAAGATGGCTATCCTACCCAAACTGATTTACTGGTTTAACACAATCCCAATAAAAATTATCACAGCAATTTTTACTAAATTGGAAAAGCTAACAATGAATTTTACTTGGAAGGGCAGGTGCCTCAAATAGCCAAAGATAAATTGAAAAAGAAAAATGAATTTGGAAGAATCTCACTAGCTGACCTTAAAATATAGTGGAAAGCTACAGTGATCAAAACTTCATGGCTTTGGTGCATGGGTCTACCTACTGACCAATGGACTCGACCTGCAAGTTCTGACATAGATCCTCACATATACAGTAAACTGATATTAAACAAGGTGATCAAGCCCATTCAACTGGAAGAAAATGGCCTCTTCAACAAATGGTGCTTGGATAGCTGGATATCCATAGCTAAAATATTGAAAGAGGAATACAAATTTACACCTTATACAAAAATTAATTCAAGATGGATCAAAGATCTAAATACAAGAACCAAGACCATAAGAATTTGGAAGATAATGTAGGGAAGCATATATAGGATCTTGTATTAGGAAATGGTTATGTGAACTTTTTACACAAAGCATGGGCAAAGGGAAAAAAAAGAAGATAAATGGGACATCCTCAAAATTAAAAACTTTTGCACTTCAAAGGAGTTTGTCAAGTAAATGAAAATGCAGCCTATCCAATAGGTGAAAATATTGGTTAACCATGTATCTGTTAATTGTCTAATATCCAGTATATATTAAGAAATCCTGCAGCTCAAAAAATAAAAAGAAATACAACCCATTTGAAAAACAGGCAAATGTTTTGAGTAGACACTTTTCCAAAGAAGAAACAAAAATGGATAAATAGCACATGAAAAGTTGCTCAACATCACTAGTTATTAGGGAAATGCAAATCAAAACTTCAATAGGATATCATCTTACACCCATTAGACTGGCAGCTATTAGAAAAACAGAGTACTACAAGTGTTGGAGAGGATGTGGAAGAATGGGAACTCTTATCCACTGCTGATGGGAATGTAGAGTGGTGAAATCATTGTGGAGGACAGTTTGTCAGTTCCTCAGATAACTAACTATAGGATGGCCATATGATCCAGCAATCCCTCTGCAGGGATCCAGAATAATTAAAAGCATGGAAACCAATAGTATAAGCACACCAATGTTCATAGCTGAATTATTCACTATTGCCAAATGTTGGAAACAACCCAAATATCCATCAAAAGATGAACTGATAAACAAATTGTGGGATATACATAAAATAGAATATTATTCAGTTGTGAGAAGGAATGCAGTATTAATACATGGGATAGCATGGATGGATGCATCTTTAAAACCTTTGGTTGAATGAAAGAAGCCAGGCACTGAAAGACAAGTATTACATGACCTCAATGATCTGAATTAAGGAAATTCAGCAGACTCAGAGAGCTAGAGTCTGGAAGATAGGTTTATAGGAGTTAGAAAAGGAATAGAGTGTTGTGAGCCGATTCCCATATGGGCAAAATCTATAATTTGGAAGGGTGTAGTTGTGTAGTGGATGTGCATGACAGTGGTGCAGTAATGTTATTGGGCTGGGCAGTGCTGGACTGTGAGGGAGATAGTGTGGGAAGATTGGTTTTGACTGTCCATTGAACTGAGGGAAGGGTTGGTGAAGGGAGCAGGTGAACTCTGGGGATTTATGGGTGTGTGGTTGAAAGTACAATGTTTGGAGTGTTCTTTTGGAAGGTATGGCAAGTGAAGGTTATTAGTTTAGGGTGTTGGATGTGGGGAGCATGCAGTACAGGGCTCACCTTGAACAGGTTTCTAGGGAGTATGTGAGAGCTCATCTTGTCATACTGTCTTTTATCAGTGGGTGAAGATGGACATAATGAGCAGGAATGTGTTGTACTCCCATCCTGTGGAGTCCTGCTATGTTTTTAAATAGAGGGTTGGGAGTCTCTTGAGAGCATAGGCAGTGCCTAAAAGGGAACGACAGACCAGTATGTCAAGCCCTCAATGTTGCTGCAAGTAACTATGAATCTTGTTCTTCAAGGAGTAAAGCTTGGGGCCTTCCATGGATCCTCAGGGGAGGCAGTGGGAGGAATGGAATAGATGAAATATGGGACACTTTGGGGGCGATGGAACTGTTATACATGATCTTACAATGGTGGATACAGGGCATGTTATATTTCATCACAATTATAAAAGTTTATTGTCCAAAATGTAAATCATTATGCAAAATATTGACCATGGTTAGGAGTTATGTTTCAATATTCATACAGCAATTGTAACAAATGTACCATCCACATATAAAATGTTATTAATAGGGCAGAGGAACCAGGGTAGGATGCTGGGTATATGGGAATCCCCTATATTCTGTATGTGAATTTTCTGTAACCTAAAACTTCTTAAGAGACAAAATGAAAAAAGTAAGACACTGGGGTAATAAATGGTAGAAAATGTCACTGTACATACAAGACAACAGATCTTATAATGATGAAAGACATAATGCAATTTTTTTAATTTTATATTTTTTATTATTTTTTATAATACCAAAATTGTTTTAAAAATTTTTTTGGATTTTATTTGTTATTTTTAAAAGTATCATTATTATTTAATTTTCTTATTAATCATATTTGGTTATTTTGTTGGCCTTATTTTTGAAGAAGTTTTGGATCACAGAAGTGTTACAACTTGGGCAGAGGAGGATTATTGGTGTAGCATATCAGTGATGAGGGATGCATGGGAAGAGGTTCAACTGGGGCATGCTTATAAAGCACATAAATATGTTCAAGTGTTCATGGGGCATTGTCATGGTGGGTGGAGATTCACACAATAACCAAAAGAATATCAAATTTCCATCCTGGGGAGCTCTGCCACATTCTCTAATGGGACAGCAAGAATATCCCGAGGACATTGGCAGTGACTAGTGAAAGAGGGTGAACCATTAATGGGCCCTTGATATTGATGACTGTACATATGAACCTTTTCTTTTGAAGTTAAACCTTAGCCTAGTATTATAGGGTGTCTAAAGGTTACCAGCTGAGAGCCTCCTTGTTGCTCAAATGTAGCCTCTCTCTAAGCCAAATTCAGCATACAAATGCATAACCTTCCCTCCAGCATGGGACATGACTCCCGGGGATAATCAACCCTGGCACTGAGGGATTATTTTCTAGCAATGACCCTCAATGCATATGATAAAACCTTGACAAAAAGGGGGAAAGGGTAAAGAACAAATGAGTGTTTATGGCTAAGAGACTTCAAAGTGAGTCTGGAAGCCTTTCTAGAGGTTATGCTTATGCACTTCTCAGCAGAACATAATTGCCTGCAAAGTAAATATTGCCCCAAATTGTGGGTCTCTTGCAGGCTCTGGAGACATCCAGACACTTTAATCAGTGCAGACAACTCAGGAGTTTGGTGCCCTGCCAGTGGGCCCTACTTTGGAATTTATGCTCCCCAGTGTGATAGAGTTGGACTCAGTTGTGGTTTCCCTACACATGGCTCTTCTGCCCCTTCTATTTGAACCTACAATTAGTACTAGAGTTGATAGGTGTATGTCCAAAAGACTTAAATTTTGGGGTTGTCAATGTGCCAGCAAGGCCCTGAATCTCAACAGACTTGCAACACCTACTCTCCAGTTCATTGGACTCTCCTAGGACAATTAACAAGGAAATCATGTTGTACAAAGATCATCCCAAGGAACAGAGAAAGTCTGCAACTGCAAGCAAGATGTCCCATCCATCTGCCCCATGGGATCTAAGCCCCCTCTCAATTAGAGGCAGAGTGGGCATCACCATCCCAATTACTCAGGATTGGGGAATGAATGATGGACTAGAGTAGACTTAGTGTTACTCTACTATAGACTTATTGTGATTCTCACAATAGAAGAACTTTTATCATTGATGTGGAGGCAGTGGTCACTGAAGGTTCTGGGGGGATGGAAAGGGAAGAACAGGGGTAATATAGGGGCATTCTGGGTACTTGTCCTAAATGACATTGCAATGACAGATACAGGCCATTATATATCTTAACATAACTTACAAAATTGTGCAAGAGAGAATGTAAAGTACAATTTAAACTATAATCTACACTTAGTGGCAATACTCCAAAATGTGTTCATCAGTTTTAAGAAATGTACCACACTAATAAAGGGTGTTGTTAATGTGGAAAAATGTGGGAGGGGTAGGGAGCAGGACATATGAGAATCCCCTATATTTTTAATGTAACATTTATATAATCAAAATATCTTTAAAAATTGAAAAAATATATTAAAAATAATAAATTTAGTAGAAGGAAGGAAATAAAAATTAGAGTGGAGAGAATTTAAATAGAGACTAGAAAACAATCAAGACAATCAACAAAACCAAAAGCTGCTTTTTTGAAAGGAATAACATACTTTTGCTCCAAACTTTTCATTAGAATGACAAAGGGAAAAAAAAGAGATAGAGAAGAAGCAAATAACTAAAACTGAAAATGAAAAAAAATTCTTATAGAAGAACCAAAATAATCTTAAAAATGTACACAAAATTTGGAAGATGTACACTCCTGTATTCCAAAATTATTAGAAAGCTACAGTAATGAAAACAGAGTTCCACTAGCATAAGTATAGACATATAGACCAATGGTATAGAATTAAGAGCTCAGAAATAACCACTGACAGCTATGTTCAATTTGTTTTTTTACAAGTGTGCCATGTCCATTCAATGCAAAGGAATATTCTCTTCAAGATATGGTGTTGGGCACCAGGATAGCCACATCCAAAAACAATGAATTTAGACCCACATCTCACACTATATACTGCAAAATGATTCAAGAGCACAAATTATAAACCTCTTTGAAGGTAGCAAATGGGTAAATCTTCATACCTTGCATTTGGTAAAGAATTCTTAGATATGACACTGAAAACATGAGCAACAGAAGAGAAAATATACATTGGACCTCATCAACATAAACGTTTTATGCATCAAAGGTCATTATCAATTTTTGATACATTTCTCAGCATGGATGAACCTTAAAATTACTATGCTAAATGAAATAAGCTAAATACGAAAGGACAGCTTTTGTATGATTTAATTTACATGAAATATCTAGAATATTTGTTTATTTTAGGAGACTTTGCTTAAAAGGTACAGCATTTTGTTTTGGCGATAGAAAAGTTTTGCTAAGGTGCAATGGTGATAGTAGCACTATGTGTATATCTAATTAATAAAACTAAATTGAACACTTGACAGTGGTCAAATGTGAGATTTTGAGTTGTATATGTGTCATCACAATTAAAATATTTTTAAAAATTGTATTTAAGGAGCAATCATTAAATTGTGCTTTTGGAATTTTAAATATGCAAACTAAAATAAAAAGAAAAATTAAATGATATAGTCAAACATGACATTTAAATATTATCCCCAATAGTAGAAAAAAACAAAGATAGCCATAAGGAAACAACAGACAACATAGCGTTTTCTTAGTGAGGAGCATTTTGGAGATACAAAGAGAGAGTATGTTATAATGAATGGGTTCTCTATTAGCTTTTTATTTTTATTTTAGTATTTTTCACTTGCAGCAAAACAATTTATTTTGCTTTCTTGAAACATGCATATGACACAGCATAATTATATTTATACAGGATATTTTCTATCTACCTCTTCTTTAGCAGTTACATTAAAAGATTACCATATCCTTCAAAGCAAACTGCTTCAATATAAAAAATAATTTTCAGTAAAATTTGGAATGATCTTGCTTAGCTTTCTAATTATTGAAAATCCACAAATGGGCATTTTTCTTATACTCAGAAATAATGCTTGTTAATATTTTTGTAATAGTTTATTTTGCTGCTAATTGACCTTTAAGGTACTTTGTTTATATTATTAGCATATTGATTAATAGATCTCTCTCCTTAGAGAAAATAAAGTTCTTTTCAAAAAGAAAAGTTAAATATTTCTGGTCACACCACAGATTTAGAAATAAAATGTTGAGATAATTGAGCCAGCATTGCTCATTTCTCACCCCCTCCCATGAGGTGCTCCAAGGCAATAAATTAAGTACTGGAGGAGGTGAATTAAAATAAGGAGTCTGCTAGTGGCTACTGGTGACTGAATATCCTGATGCTTAATTTATTTTCAGAGTGGCTTAAGCTCTGGAAAATTCTACTAAAAGTAAGTTTACAGCAATGGATTTTTTTTTACAGGATGTCTTTCTATTTATTTAAGTTTTCTTGAATTACTTTCAGCAATGTTTTGTAGCTTTCACTATACAAATCTTGTACTTCCTTTTCTAAATTGATAATATTTTTTCATTTTAAAAACAATTTCTTCAAGTATATCATTCATACATGAACATACATAAACAATAAGTGTTTAGTAAATATTGTGAAATTATGAAACAAACATGCATAATGTCACACAGGGCTCCCATACATCACCCCATCAGAAATACTTTGCATTGATGTGAAACATTTGTTAATAAATTATGAAAGTGCATTGTCAAAATATTACCACTAACTATAGTCTGAATTTTATTCCCTATACTTTTTAAAAAAGATTTATTTATTTATTTACTTTTATCCATTTTTATCCACCCCCCATTTTTACTGTTTTTGAACTTTCTGTGTCCATTTCCTGCCCTCTCTTCTCATCCTTCTCCTCCTGTCTTCACTGGGATTCAATCCTCGGAACCTCTGATGTAGAAGAGAGGCATCCTACCACTTGCACCACCTTAGTTCCTGGTTTTACACTGCATCTTATCTTGGCTCTCTCTTGTCTCACTCTCCTGTTACATCATCATCTTGCTGCATGGCTCAGTGGGGCCTGATGACACACCTGCTCATGGGGCCTTTCGGCGCACCCATGCATGGGGCCTGAGAGGCTCACTTGCACGTTGGGCCTGGCGGTGCACCCACTTGCATGTCCTGGTGGTGCACCCGTTCATGGGTCCTGACAGTGCACCCATGGTGCACCCACGTGCAGGGCCTGAGGGGCTCAACTGCATGCAGGGCCTGGTGGCATATGCACTCGCAATGCCTGGTGGTGCAAACCACTTGCAAGGTCTGACCATGCACCCACACACAGGGCCTGGGGGGCTCACCCACTTGCAGGGCGTGATGGTGCACCTGCACATGGGGCCCGGCAGCCTGTGCACCTTCTATATTTTTCTTTTTTTAAAATTTTGCAAGGAGGTCCCTGGGATCTAATCCAGGTCCCTTCATATGGGAGATGGATGCACAAACATTTGAGCCCTGTCCAACCCTCTGCTATATCTCTTAAGGTTGACCAAAGATACCTAGAGTTACAGACATTTCCCATACAGGATGGTCATATAATAAATCAGGCTTGATTTATCACCATCATTCTAAAAACCAGACCTAGGGAGAAAAACTAGGTCTGGGGACACGTGCATGGTTTCTAATATAGCAAATGTTTAGCCTACCCTGATTATCACAAAATCAGGACAGCAAGAATATTCACTTCTATTAGCCTTTAGATAGCTTGGGTGGCAGGCACTAGAAGTGCTCCAAAGCTGGTAGAGAGTTCAGCAAACTTTTTCTTAAGGAGCCAGATAGGAAATATTTTTTTAACTTGTGGACCATATGGTCTCTATCACAACTACTCCCTCTTGCCTTTGCAGCTCTCAAACACCAATAAAAAATACATTAAAAATGTGTGTGTGTGTGTGTGTGTGTGTGTGTGTGTGTGTGTATTCCCTACAGGCTCACAGGCAAACCATATATGGAGGCTTTGAATTAGGGCATTATGTGTGGTTTTGGCAGAATTCACTTCAGCTGTGAGGACCTGAAATAGTGAAGGAGTATGCTGGAAGAAAAATTGTAAGATAAAGGTTAGACTAAGCACATGCAGCGATGGGGAGTCACCTCCAAAATGTGTGCACATTTACATGTGACTACATATCTTCAGTCATATGTTGAGATAAATTTCTAGAGCATGTATTTGAGATTGAAGTTATGAGTAAGAGTTAGAGGGCATGTATAAGAAAGTGTAGATGAGAGAGGAGAGGTCTAGCCTGAGTGTGTCCTGTAAAAGTGAGAAGGTCTAAGACTGAGAAAATGTGTTCAAGGTTCATGTCTGAGGTCCCAAACAAAAGCAAAAGCATGTGCCACCCAGAAAGAGCTCTTAAACCCAGGCCCCAAGGCTCTCAATTTCTGGTGCCTTCTTCTACTTGATAGATTCAGAAGTCTGACAAAGTTATCTTCTCCTTCCCTCATTTCCCAGCTCCCACATCCTAAACTGAGTAAAAAAGGGGACCTCTCTCCAAAAAAATGCAGTGGAAAAGCCCTGTGGGTCCACTACTGTAGCTCTAGAAAAAGCCAACAGGAGTAGAATCACCCTACACAACCCTCACCACCATCCTGACAGGTCCCAAGTTTGATTCCTCATGCATTGGCTTCAGGGCTTCTTTCCTACTGAATCAGTGAAAGAAAGAAATGAGGTACATTGAACAAGAGTGAATAATTGAATCACTGCTTAACAAATCTATTTATTTAATATTTAGTTACTGAGCGGCCATGACAAACCAAGCCCTGACTTAAGGGCTATACAACAGGATGGCTGTCAGATGTCAGCTTTGAATGAGAACAATGGTGTCTGCTTACTCTGGAAAGGGATGGAAGGAAGAATACAAAGTCCCTTGATACTGTAAGGAAAGAAATAAAATAAGATGCGGAATAAATATAAAGGATTTTTTTTTTTTAATATAAAAGAATTTTAGCATCACCATTTTTTACAGAAATGGGAAGGTGTCATCAAATTTACATGGAATCACCGAGGGTTCCAAATTGCCAAAACCATCGTGAAAAAGAAGAAAGTTGGAGGATGCAACCTTCCTGAGTATGAAGTTACAGTTCTCAAAATAATGCACTACTATCATAAGGATCGATATATAGACCAAGGGAATAAAATTGAGACTCAAAGACAAACCCACATATATCTAAGGACAAATGATTTTCAGCAAGAATGCAAAGACTTTTCAATGGGTAAAGAAGAGTCACTTCAACAAATGGTGCTTGGAAAACTTGCTGCCAACATGCAAAACAATGAAGTTGGATCCCTACATCATGTTATATAAAAAAACTAATTAAAATTGTTTATGTAAATATAAGAGCTAAAGCCATAATATTCTTAGAATATAACAGAGGCCAAATTTTCATAACCTTGGGTTTGGCAGTGGCTTTTCAGATATGACACCAAAAGCTAGAATGACGATAGAAAAAAAAAACACATAAATTTATATTCATAATTTTTTTTTAAATGTACTTTAAGTTGCATTATCAAGAAAGTGAAAAGATTTCCCACATAATGAGAGAAAATGGTTATAACTCACATATATGATAAAGGTTAAATATCAAGATTATATAAAAATTGATAGAAGTCAAAAATCAAAAGACAAACAACCTAATAAAAAATGGACAAAGCAATGAATAATTACCCAAAAATGACATACAAATAGCCAATAAGCCCACGATAAAACACTCAACATCATTTGTCACTAAGATTATACAAATCAAAACCACAGTGCAATACCACTTCAATGCACTAGGATGGCTATTATTAAATACAAAACAAAAAATGGAAAATAAGTATTGACAGGTGTGGCAGTTTGATGTAGTTATGATTTCCAAAAATAGATATGGATTATGTTTGTAAACTGGTCTATTCTTCTGGGCATGTTTAAATTATGGTTAGGGCTTTGATTGGGCCGCATCAGTAGGACGTTGACCCCCTGCCCCTTGTTTGGTGGGGACTCAGAGATAAAACTACATGGCAGAGCAGAGGAGTTAGCTGGAGTTCTGATGCTGCGTTCTGATGCTGAGTTTTAATGCTGGAGCCTGGGGAAGTAAGCACACAGTGGAGCTTGGTCATGAGAGAGGAGAGAAGGCCCTGGGTAATGAAAATCCATTCACCTGACAGTTCACAGCTGGCTTTGTGGAGAGAGACAAAGCCTGGAGAGCTTCATATTCTACAGCTGACCTTGTGGAGATAGCACAGAACCTAAGCCCAGAAACAAGCAAGCCCCAGGAAGAGAGGAACCCAGGAAGCCTGAACCCTCACAGACATCGAAAGCCACCTTCTCCAACATGTGGCAATAAACTTTGGTGAGGGAAGTAACTTATGCTTTATGGCCTGGTAACTGTGGACTTCTATTCCAAATAAATACCCTTTATAAAAACTGACCGATTTCTGGTATTTTGCATCAGCACCCCTTTGGCTGACTAATACAAGGATGCAGAGAAATGGGAAACTTATGAAATTTTGGTGGGAATATAAAGTGTTGCAGGCAATGTGGAAAACATTTTGGTAGTTCCTCAAAAAGTAAAACACAGAATTACTATATGGCACAGAAATTCCATTTCTTGTATGATAACCAAATGAATTGAAAACAATGATGCAAACAGGTATTTGCACAATAGTGTTTATAATAGAATTATTCACAATAGCCTAAAGTTAGAAATATCTCAAATGTTCATCAACATTTGAAAAGAAAAATGCAATATGGACTATGCATAGGATGGAATATTACATAGGCATAAAAAGGAATGACATTCTGCCTCATCCTGCAACATGGGTGAAACTTTGAAAACATTATGCTGAGTGAAATTACCCAAACACATAAGGACAAACATGGTATGATTTCATGTATATAAAATACCTAAAAATAAATTCATAGAGACAGAAAGAAGACTACAGGGTCCCAAGGACTGTGGGAGGGTGGAAGAATTGGTAAATAATAAATAAATAAATAAATAATCTGACTAAAATAAGCAAGGAGAGGATTTTATCTCATAAGATAGGAATGAAGTACAGTCAAATTCCATCTTATTTTAACCTGTAGTATACCTGACTGCTTAAAAAATTTACCTTTTCCATTGTTTTTTAAACTACAATATATGAGGTCTGGCTGTATCTTTTTGAATATGAATAAAAAATCAAGGGTAAATCCACCAAAAGAAAATAGCAGATGAATATTTTCTAAATTAAAAACAATTAAATTTAATGACTTAAAATTAACTTGACATCATCTATCCTATCTCCTTATTCTTCTTTTCCTTTGCTCAAATACTGATTCCCTAGGAGTCATCACATATCATCAGAAACCATATTAAAGGGTAGAAATTACGTATTTAAAAAAACATATGTAAATATATATGTGTATAAGGAAAGCAAGGGCATTCATTTAATATTTAATAAATTTTAAGATAAATATTTGGTAGATTTTGAATTTTAGCATATGTAAATTGTACCTCAAAACACCTGAATTAATTTAAAAATCATTTTTTTTTGTAAAAAAAACAAAAAGGCTGGAGGGGAGGAGACAACAATAGAGGAGACAGATGAACTTGGTTCCATGAATGATGGTTTCTACTAGGTGATGCATTCATTGGTTGGGGAGAGGTGAGTTATGATACTGTTGTCCATAATTCTGCATGTTTGAAAATGACCATTAAAACTTTTAATTAAGAAAAACACACATATGACTATTACATACATGAAAAGAAGATTTTATTCATTGATCATCAAGGAAATGCAAATTCAAACCACAATGATATGCCAAATCCCACCCCCAAGGATGTTTATTAATTGGAAAAAAAAATACTGCTGTTGAGGATAAGGAGAACTTGGAAGCCACTCACACATTTTATGGGTGGAGGGAAAATGGTTCAACTGCTTTCGAAAACAATTTAGCAGCTCCTCTGAAAGTAGAACATAAAGTTACTATATGGCCAGGCAAATCCACTTTTAGGTCAATAGAATTGAAAGCAGTTATTTGTATACCAAAGTTGATTGCAGCATTACTCACAGTAGGTAAAAGATTGAAACAACCCAAGGCCATCTACAGATGAATGGATGAACAAAATGCAGTAAATACATACAATGTAATATAACGCATGAGCCTCAGTGCATGTTTCCTATTGAATCAGTGAAAGAAAAAAAATGAAAAACATTGAGTTGTAGTGAATAAATGAGTCATTACTGAGTGAATCCTTTCATTTAACATTCAGTTACTGAGGGTCCATGACAAACCAGGTCCTGACTTAAAGGCCATACACGGTGACGGCTCTAGATGTCAGCTCTGGATGAGAGCAATAGCAGCTGCATACACTGGAAAGGGATGGAAGGAAGAGACCCAAGGTCCCAGGCATTACTCTGCATTTCTTTGATACTGTTAGGAAAGAAATAAAGGAAGATACAAAATAAACAAACCAGAATTTTAGCATCAAAATTTTTTTCCCCTGTGGAAAGGGGAAAGCTCTTATCAAATTTACATGGAACCACAAGTGATCCCAAATGCCAAAAACATCATGAAAAGGAACAAAGTTTGAGAACTCAATCTTCCTGGTAACAAAACTTACTACAAATCTACAATACTCAAAATAGTGCACTACTATAATAAGGATAGCATATAGAACAATGGAATAAAGCTGAGACTTTAAAAAATAAAATACAAAAAACTCACATATCTATAGCAAATTGATTTCCAACAAGAGTGCAAATTCCATTCAATGGGTAAAGAATAGTCACTTCCACAAATGGTGCTGGAAAAATTGCCACCAACAGTGAAGTTGGATGCCTACATCAAGACATACAGAAATTAATTAAAAATGTATCAGTTACCATAATATAACAACTAAAACCAAATAAAACTCTTAGAAGATAACAGAGGGCCAAATTTTCATGACCTTGGATTTCGCATTGGATTTTTAGATGTGACACTAAATGCATGAATTATACACCATGACCAAGTAGATTTTATAACAGGTATGCAAGAGTGATTCAACACAAGAAAATCAATTAACGTAATAAACCACATTGATACATATAAGAAGAAAAATCATGTGATCCTCTAGATTGATGCAGAAAAGTTGTTTGATAAAATATAGCATACTTTCTTGATTAAAAACACTCCAAAAGATAGGGATAGAAGGAAACTCTCTATATATGGTGAAGTGCATATAAGAAAACCCCACAGCTAACATTCTACTCAATGATAAAAGACTGATAGCTTTCCCCCTGATATCAGGAGCAAGGCAAGGATGCCCACTGTCACCACAGTTATCAATATTATAATAGAAGATCTCTTTAGAGCAATTAGGCTAGTCAAAGTAATAAAATGTGCCCAAATAAGAAAGGAAGAATTTAAATGTTCACTATTCACTGATGATATAAACTCATATCTATAAAATCCTAAAAATTCCACAACAAAGCTATTAGAATTAACAGACAAGTTCAGCAATGTGGCAAGATACAAGATTAATATACAAAAATCCATAGCATTTCTATAGACTACTGATAAGCAATCTGAGGAAAAATCAGAAAAAAAAATTACATTCATAATAGCAAGTAAAAGAATCAAATATTTAGGAATAAACTTAACCAAGTGCACAAATTACATGTATTCAGAAAACTCCAAAATTTGTTGAAAGAAAACAAAGAAGACTTAAATAAATGGAGGGACATTCTGTGTTCATGGACTAGATGTTTAAATATTATGATGTCAATTATAACCAAACTTATTCACAGATTCAACATAATCCAAATAAAAATCCCAACAGCATTTTTTGAAGAAACGGAAAAGCAAATTATCATATTTATTTTGAAGGGTAAGGGCCCAAATAGCCAAAAATATTAAGATAGAAGAATGAAGTTGGAGAACTCTCAATTCCTGACTTTAAAGCATATTAGTTAGCTCCAGTGGTAAATAGATCACGATACTGGCATAAAGACAGGCAGATTGACCAATGGAACCAAAGAGAGAATTCAGATCTCACCTCTATGGTCAAGTGTTTTTGGAAAAGTCTGTCAAGCCCTCCCAACTGAACCAGAAGAGTCTATTCACAAATTGTGTTGGGAGAACTAGAGAGCCATATTGAAAAGAAAGAAATAGGACCCCAATGTCACATCTAATATAAAAATTCACTCAAAATGGATCATGGACCTAAATACAGAAATGACAACCATAAAACTCGTAGAAGAAAATGTAAGACAATATCTTCAATATCTTATGGTAGGGTAGTTTCTTAAACCTTACACCCAATGCTCAAGCAATAAAAGAAAAAATTGGGGACTGCCTCAAAGTTAAACACCTCTACACCTCAAAGGACTTTGTCAAAATGGTGAAAAGACTCAAAGGGAGAAAGTATTTGGCAATCACATATCTGGTAAGCGCTTAATATCCATGATATATAAAGAGATATTACAACGCAACAGTAAAAAGACAAATGACCCAATTTAAAAATGGGCAGAAGACTTGAATAGACAATTGTCCAAACAAGAAACACAAATGGTAAATAAATATATGAAAATATGTTCAACTTCACTAGCATGTAGGAAAACATAAATCAAAACTACAATGAGATATTTCATATGTAATACATTGCCCACTATTAAAAAGTTGCAAAACTACAAGTGTTCAAGAGGATGTGCAGAAATAGTAATGCTTATTCATTGTTGGTAGGAATGTAAAATGGCATAGCCACTTTGAAGGACTGTTTGGCAGTTCCTAAGGAATTTGAATAGAGACTTGCCATGTGATCCAGTCATACCATTTCCAGGTATATACCCAGAAGACCCGAGGGTAATGATATGAACATACAAATTCTGGTGTTTATACAAGATGGAATATTATGCAGTGGTAAGAAGAAATGAAGTTGTGAAGCATATGACAACATGGATAAACATGGTGGACATTTTGTTGAGTGAAGTAAAGCATATACAAAAGTATAAATACTGTATGATTGCTCTCTTATGAACTAAATATATTGCATAAACTCATGGAGTTAACAATTAAAATATAAGTCACCAGAAAATAGAACGAGTGTACAGAATTGAAATTTGAGCATTAATCTATGCAGATTTGGTAAAAAGATTGTTTCTAAATCTTTGGCAATAAATATTAGTGTTGAAAGCAACTCATAGTGCTTATCTATTTATTTATTTTTAACATAAATGTTATTTTATATGTATATATATATATATATTTTTTTTTTAAAGGTGCTTAGATTACCTAATTATTGCTCAGAAATTACAGGGATTCCCATGTTCCCTACCTCCCACAACTCCCACAACATCCCACACCAACATCCTTATTAAGTGTGGCACATCACCTGCAATGGATATACACATCCTGGGGCCTTGCCACCAAGCATAGACCACATTTCACATCATAGACCACCCTCTCTCCCACACAGTTCTGCGTGGTATATGCTGATGCAAAATGGCCTACATTTGTTGCTGCAACACCACTCAGGACAAGCCCCAAGTCCCGAAAAAGCCCCTGTATTTCAACTGTCCCTCCCCTCCCTGCCCCAAAAAAGTCCAGTGGCCACCAGCTCCACCTCACTGTTACAATTTCTTCCATTGTTTGAATCACAATATGTCTACAATAGAACACCACCAAGTCCACTCTAGTCCATAGCTCGTCCGCCAATCCTAAGGAGTTTGGGATGGTGATGTGCACTCCACCTCCAAGTGAGAGAGGGCTTATATCCCATGGATACGGTGCATAGGATTATCCTGCCTGCAGCTGCAGACCCTCTCCATTCCCTGGGATGGCCGTTGCCCATAGTCATCTCCTCGCCAGGTGACTTGGATGAGTCCATTGAGCTGTAGGGTAGGAGTTGAGGCTCCACCAAGTTTCCAGGCACAGCTGGCACATAGGTAGGCCAGAGGCTCCAGTCTCTGGAAGTACACATAAAAATTCCAGCATCACATATAGGTTTGAGTAAAAGGGACTGATGGACCATGTGCAGAGAGGATTTATTTGAGTCCAACTCTGTCACTTTCAGGAGCACAGATTCCAAAGAAGAGCCCACTAATAAGGCATCAATCTCTGGGGATATCACCTCTTATATAGGACCTGAGTGTCTCCAGAGCCTTCAGGAACCCCTCTGTGTGGGGTGATATCCACTTTGGTGTTCTATGAGATCCTACTGAGGTGTGCATAAGCATTACCTCTGGGATGACCTCCCGACTCTCTTTGAAGTCTCTTAGCCACATGAACTCATTTCTCTTTACCTTTTCCCCCTTTTATTAAAGGTCTTTTTCAAACCATGTTGCCATTTGGCACTTGATATTAATGCCTCGTCGCTAGGGAGGCTCATCCTCAGGAGTCATGTCCCAAGTTGGGGGTTTGGAGGGAAGGTAATGCATTCATATGCTGAGTTTGGCTTAGAGAAAGGCCACATTTGAGCAACAAGGAGGCTATCAGGTGGCAACCCTTCCGCAACCCATAACAGTAGGCTAAGTTTCAATTACAAGAGCAAAGACTCATAAGGCTAGTCCTCAATAAGTGATTGTCTACCCTCTGTGACCATGCCCCATCCCTTGATCATTTGAACAATTTCATATATCTTTCATGTATATTCAGATGAACTTTCTTCCATGAATCCCCCATCCCAGACACCCCCCACCAATGAACCTCTGCAGCCCCCATTGTAACCCCTCTGTGACCAAACCTTCCTTGAACATGAAGCCCATATAATAACGAAATATAATTAATAGGAAAAAGAAATAATAATGATAAGCTTAAATGCAAGAGATAAGTACAAGGAAATTCAGAAGAAGGAAAAAAGAAGCTAAACTAAAAATAAAATATAATTAGTGGATTGGGACATTCAAAAAAATGGGAAAAAAAAACAAAAACAAATTCTTTTTTAAAAAAATATTCTTTTTTCCTTTTATCACTATATTATCGGATGTCCAGTGTACCATGACACCTTCCCACTCTCATTCCCCAGTGTCTCCCAAATTTTGATTTAATTTTCAAAGAAGTTTTAGGTCACAGCAGAGTCACACACGGAATACTAGTGTCCCCCACATACCCAACCTCCCTCCCCCTTCCCCACCCCATTTTAAAACCTTATTATTTTTAATGGATGTTAGCATTGTTATAACTGTTATACAGATAGTAAAGTATAGCAATTAAACATTGTCAAGGATATACAGTATAGTTTACAATTTAGACTGTACAGTTAAATAATTTTTGATGATATTTACCATGTCCTGTGTCCATTACTGTAAGGTAATGAAAAACATTTCCCATGACCATTAAATACCCCATTTGATCTTAACTGTTCCTTCCACCCCATCCCCCTGTGGCATATGACACTCCGCAGTCTTGACTCATAGAATGACAAGATTCATATTTACATGCCCTTGGTATTCCAACCTGCCCTTCCTTATCTACCCAACTGTCAACCCTGCACCACCAAACCTAGTAATATCACTACCCATCTGTCCTATCCTTCAATATGCAACTATACTCTATCCCTTTACCATAGATTATGTCCATATGGGTGATGGCTCACAGCCTACTCTTATCTTTCTCTCCCTTGTTAACCTATCTTTCAGACAATGGTTCTCAGAGACTGATCCCTTTCCTCAGTTCAAATCAGTGTGGTCATATACTGTTCATCCTTCAATGCCTGGTTTGCTTCACTCAACATAAGGTCTTCAAGATTCATTCACGTTATTCTGTGTGTTAGCACTTTATTCCTTCTTACAGCTGAGTAATATTCCATTGTATGTATGTGCCACATTTTGCTTATCCATTGATCTGTTGATGGGCACCGGGGCTGATTCCAACTTTTGGCAATGGTGAACAATGCCGCTATGAACATTGGTGTGCATATATCTGTTCGTGTCTTTGCTTTCAGTTCTTCTGGGTATATACACTGCTGTGGAATCGCTGGATCATACGGAAGATCTCTTGTTAGTTTTCTGAGGAACCGCCAAACTGTCCTCCACAGTGGCTAGACCATTACACAATCCCATCAGCAGTGGATGAGGGTTCCTCTTCCTCCACATCCTCTCCAACACTTAGAGTGAGCTGTTTTTTTAATAGCTGCTATTCTGATGGGTATAAGATGGTATCTCATTGCAGTTTTGATTTGCATTTCCCTGATAGCAAGAGATGTCAAGCATTTTTTCATGTGCTTTTTAGCCATTTGTATTTCTTCCTTGGAGAAGTGTCTTTTCAGGTCACATGCACATTTTAAAAATGGATTGTTTGTCTTTTTATTTTCAAGGTGTAGGATTTCTTTATTTATGCAGGAAATTAGGCTCTTATCAGATATATGGTTGCCAAATGTTTTCTCCCATTGGGTAGGCTGCCTTTTTATTTTCTTTATAAATTCCTTTGAGGTGCAGAAGTTTTTAATTTTGAGATCCCATTTATCTACTTTTTCTCTTGCTGCTCGTGCTTTGGCTGTGAACTTCATGAAACCATTTCCTATTACAACGTCCTGTAGAAGCTTTCCTACATTATCTTCCAAGGTCTTTATGGTTTTGGCCCTTATATTTAGATCTTTGATCCATCTTGAGCTGATTTTTGTATAAGGTGTGAGATGGTAATCTTCTCTCATTCTTTTGGAAATGGACATCCAGTTCTCCAAGCATGACTTGTTAAAGAAGCCTTTCTCTCCCAACTGAGTGGGCTTGGTAGCCTTGTCGAATATCAGATGACTGTATATGCAAGGATCTATATCAGAACTCTCAATTTGATTCCATTGGTCAGTAGGTCTATCCTTGTGCCAATACCATGCAGTTTTGATCAATGTAGCATTGTAATATGTTTTAAAGTCCGGTAATGTGATACCTCCAACTTCATTTTTCTTTTTCAATATGTCTTTGGCAATTTGGGGACCCTTACCTTTCCAAATATATTGTGTGGTTAGTTTTTCCAGTTCCTTAAAATATATAGTGTTGACTTTTATTGGGATTGCATTAAATCTGTAGATTAGTTTGGGTAGGGTAGACATCTTGATGATGTTTAGTCTTCCTATCCATGAACAGAGAATATGTTTCCATTTAAGTCTTCTTTGATTTCCTTTAACAGTGTTGTGTAGTTTTCTGTATATGTCCTTTACATCTTTAGTTAAATTTGTTCTTAGGTATTTAATTCTTTTAGTTACTATTGTAAATGGCATTTTTTCTTGATTACCTCCTCCAATTGCTCGTTATTGGTCTACAGAAATGCTACTGATTTTTGAGCATTGATCTTATAGCCTGCAACATTACTGAACTCCTTTATAAGTTCTAGAAACTTTCTTGTAGATTTCTCTGGGCTTTCTATATATAGGATCAGGTCATATGCAAATAATGAAATTTTCACTTCTTCCTTTCCAATCTGGATGCCTTTTATATCCTTTTCTTGCCTCAGTGCTCGAGCAAGTACTTCTAAGACAATGTTAAATAGGAGTGGTGATAGTGGGCATCCTTGTCTTGCTCCTGATCTCAGAGGGAAGGCTTTTAGGATTTCACCATTGAAAATGATGTTGGCTTTGGGTTTTTCATATATACCCTTTATCATATTCAGACAGTTTCCTTCTATACCTATCTTTTGCAGTGTTTTTATCAGGAAAGAGTGCTGTATTTTATTGAATGCTTTTTCTTCATCTATAGAGATGGTGATGTGATTTTTTTTCTTTCAGTTTGTTTATGTGGTGTATTACATTGATTGATTTTCTTATATTGAACCATCCTTGCATACCCGGGATGAAACCCACTTGGTTATGCTGTATAATCCTTTTGATATTTTGTTGAATACGATTAGCAAGTATTTTGTGTAGGATTTTAACATCTAGGTTCATTTGAGAAATTGGTCTGTAATTTTCCTTTCTAGGGGTATCTTTGTTTGGTGTTGGTATGAGGGTAATGTTGGCAACATAGAATGAGTTAAGCAATATTCCTTCTACTTCTATTTTTTGAAAGAGCTTAAGTAGAATTGGTGTTAGCTCTTTCCAGAATGTTTAGCAGAATTCAGCTGTGAAGCCATCTGGTCCTGGGCTCTTCTTAGTTGGGAGGTTTGTGATGACTGAGTCTATCTCTTTACCTGTAATTGGACTGTTGAGTTCATCAATTTCTTCTTGCATCAATGTAGGCTGTTTGTGCATTTCTAGAAACTTGTCCATTTCCTCTAAGTTATCATTCTTGTTGGCATATAATTTTTCAAAGTATCCTCTTATGATACTCTTTATTGCTGTGGAGTCAGTAGTGATATCCCCTTGCTCATTCCTTATTTTGTGTATTTGCATCTGTTCCCTTTTTTTCTTTGTTAGTCTGGCTAAGGGTTTGTCAATTTTATTGA
>JAQZBX010015160.1:0-37832 GCA_029593785.1 Cabassous unicinctus
ACCTTCTGTCAGAACCCTCCCTCTCTCAGAGAATGCTCCCTCTCACCGGGTTGGTGGGGGTTGTGTATCCCTGGGCAGCTAGGTAAATCAACTTCTGCAGGAGATTTTCCCTTCCCCTCTGCTTGGTGTTGATTCAATCCAGGTATTTTGTTTGCCCAAGCTGCAAGGGGTTCCAGGCAGCCAAATCCACAGAAAGGAAACCCCTCTCCACCTTCTGTCAGAACCCTCCCACTCTCAGAGAATGTTCCCTCTCACTGGGTTGCTGAGTGGGAGTTGCAGCTCAAACCAGCCTTTTTCCCTGAGCATGGGGCTCAGCCATCTGTGTGAACCACCACAGGCAGGCTTAAAATTCACAAATCTCTACCGATCAATCCATGCCGTCGATCTGCCTGCAGATAGATGTCCCAAGCTTCTCGTTCCATGTGCCCACAGCACAGACCCCAGGCAGGGCCCTGTCCACAATTGGCTGTCCTCAGAGAGCTAGTCAGTGAGTGCCCACTTAAACCGATGCCATCTTCATATCCCATTAATATATCTTGTACTATAAATCTGATGATGAATACTTTTAGCTTTTATATACATGAAAAAATATTTATTTTTGCATTTGTTTTTGAAAGAACTTCATGCTGTATATGTATTATCTCTAGACATTTTTTTTCAGAAAATTTTCTTTCACATGGTGCACCACTGTTTCCTTTCTTGCTTTGATTCTGACATAAAGAATGGTGCCATACTTATCTTCTTTCTCCATACAACCATACTTTTTGCAAACTTTCCTTTGCAAAATAGGACATTGAGGAAAAAAAAGTTGAGTAATTTACCCAAAATGACACAGGATTTTAAAAAATGACAACCAAAAGTGTTGTGTTTGTGGGTATGTCTACCATGCAAACATTTCTCCAAATTTAGTTCAGAAAATTTTCCATGTATTTTCATGCAAAATACACTAGCTTGATGATTTCACATCTTATATTTTGGTATTGTCCCACAAATCTTATTTTAATTAAGACTGCTTGACAGGCCCTGGTAATTTACTTGACATATAGCATCAAATATTAGTAGGCAGAAGAATTTGAAATAAAATGCAGGTTCATGTCTTTGGTGTATAATCTCCTAGGATGTAAGCATCAACCACTCACATAGAGGATGTCTAATTCTTAATTCTGCTTAGACTTTCCTTTGCGCTATCGTCATCAAGAATTTCCAAAACCAAAGATGTCTACATTGTGCTTAGGCAGGTACCAGGATAAGGGCCAATGGTAGGAAAGGAAGTTAGAAGAATTTCTCTTTTCTCTGTTCTGTTTAGCTGCTGCATAAATGATTTGCCTGAGGAGTAAGTTCTGCCTGATGCTGGTGGTACAGCCAAACTTCCTAAACAATCAGGAGGTGGTCTGAGTCAGCACTTCCTTTCCCATCACATCCAGTGTGTAGCTACATCATATCACCAGTGTCTGATGAGGTGAAATAAAAATCCAAGTGCTAGTAATTATTAGCTTTTGAATTTGGCCAAATTTCCTTATGTATTTTAGAGATAGACAGACAGACAGAGAGACAGACAGACAGATAGATAGATGTAATACTATCTTCCATGTGGGAATTACAAATGACTCAGATGAGAAACTGCACTTAGCTGAATGACAGATATATAGAAGGGCCCATAATTTATTAGTTCTCATGATGTTCATATCCCCTTTATTTCCTACAATATTTTCAGGGAATATCAACTTCATTGTCAAATTTTTTAGTTTAAAGATCAAACATGCATAAAAGATTTCAGAATCATAAGAACCTATAAATCTTCATTGAATATTTAAACACTTGGCTTTTATTCTCTTCTAATTTCTTCATTTGCCTAGAATCCTAACCACTGTAAGAGGAAATAAGAATATATATATATATATATATATATATATATATATCTGTCACAACATGCATTCTCATTTCCTCTACAGAAAATGACAACAGAAAAAAAGTGTATACTCTATGCCTGACTGCATTCCAAGCATTATATGCATAATCTCATATCATACAGCAACAGTCCCATGAATTAGTTTACTTCTAATCTCCTTTGTAAATGAGTAATATATTATGAATGACTACCTCATCATTAATTCTTCTTACAAAATACTTTAAAGTCCACTTGATATTTTAAATTATATATTCTAATTCAAATAATTGTTCCCCTTTTTTTTAGAAATTTAGGTTGTCTCCATTTTTCACTATTTAAAAAAATTCTGAAATAAAATCTGTACACTTAATTTTGGCCCATATATTTTATCTAGAACACTCATCTACTTTCTCTCCCTAGCAAGCAACCTGCTGATTATAGTGGCCATCACCACCAGCTAAGCCTTGGGCTACCCAAGACTTTTTCTGTCTTTCCTATCCTTTCTGATGAGTCCTTCTCTCCTACAAAGACCCCAAAATTATACTTGACTTACTCTGAAAAGAAAACAATCTCTTTAAATGGGTGCATGACTCAGGCCTTTAGGGGACATTTCCTTGGGGGAGTTGAGATCTTCCTGCTCATGGTGATGGCCTATGACCACTGTATGGCCATACGCACAACCCTGCACTACATGATCACAATGAACAAAAAGGTGTGTGGTCTCTTTGTGGCCAGATACAGGGCTGAGGAATTTCTTCATGCCCCAATTCAAATCCTTTCTGTGATCTGATTGCTCTTCTGTGGCTTCAATATCCATGACCATTTCTTCTGTGATCTCACCCTCTGCTGAATTCCTCCTTCATTGACTTTCACATCTGTGGACTCTTTGTTGTCACCAGCATTGGCTGGAATGTATGCTCAATTTTTCTATTCTTATCACTTCATACATCCTCATTCTTTGCCTCCTCAGAATTCAAAGCTCTGAAGCATGGCAAAAGGCTTTCTCCACCTATGGCTTCCATATTTCTGTGCTATCTTATTCTTTATGCTAATTATTTGTGTGCCTTTGATCTATGGTAATCTTTGCCATTGATAAAGGAGTGGATGTATTTTATTCTATAGTATCACTCATTTTAAAACTTTTAATCTACACAGTCAGAAATGTATAGGTGGAAAATGAACTGACATGAAAAATTTCTAGGGGCAGAAAGTGACTATTGATAATATTAATATGATTAGATAATATGAAACAAAATCTATTTATAATTTAACAAGTGTAGCTAATGAAAAGAATATAGGTATTGCCTTCAGACATGTGGGTTTTTATGTTTTATCCCCTTGTTATCTGTAATCTTTAATGGTTCCACTGTTGTGAAATATGAATATTTGATTACATGATGACTAAATTATCATCAATTTGTAAAATTCTTGCATTTATAAATTATTGATCAAAGGGACATTCCAAATTGACATAAAATTGTCACAATGTTTGGAGAAAAAGTCATGGCTTCTTGTATTCAATGGAACAATTCTTTGGAAATCTCTAGGTATACATTATATAATCAATGTGCCAAATATTTTTAAAATATTTAAACTAAAGTCATTATAGATCAGTATTTTGTTGAAAATTCATAGTTTAAATACCAAATCCTCAAGTGAGAGTAGACATATTATTGTGACAGATAGGAAATACCAGAAATATATGGAATTGGAAGAATGATAAAAGGTCATTAACATAGGAATCACCTTAAAAATTAATGCTGTTGTGTTTCACAACTAGAGTGAGCCCCATTTTCCTTTTAATCTGTCTGAGGCCCAGAATAACCTACTTTCTCTGCCTATAGCCAAGGATGGATATTAAATTCTTCCAGGTACAGCCATAGAGCAACTATACTCATAATTCCCAGGTAGCAGATATTTGCATAGCACTTTTTCTGTCAAAAAACAACCTACAAACCACTGCAAACTCCAAAATATTTTTTTATTGAATGAATTTGTGCCTTTGCTGATAGGAACAAAAGCAGTAGGTATATAAGGGTGTTGTTGATTTCAGAAAGAACAAGACAAAGTCTGCACTTTAATTTTGCAAAGGAAAAATTGCAAACAAATTACAAAATAATGAAATGGGGAGTTATTTGAGATGCAAACACTTAAATGCAATTCTAAGTGAAATAACCCAGATAAAAGAAGAGGGTCCAGATTAGGGCCAGGGCAGAAATACTGCTGATCTTAGTGACTTCACTTCCATATTAGCAAGATATGAATTAGTACAAACAACTCCATAACAATGACTAAATATTATGTTAAATATATTTTAGATACAGATTAATAGTTAGCAATTGTCCTGATTCTAAAATAGTATAGAATGGATAAATAGCAAACTTTACAAAACAAAGTCAAATTAGTGCTTCCCTCTGGTATAACATACTTCAGCAACAGAAATATTTAAATTATAAATGTATACACCAGTTTTTTCTCCCTTAATCAAATATGTAAGGTAATACTTAAGAAAACTATGCAATTATCCTCTAGGGAGTATCAACAACAATAATGAACTCCGATGTGAACACCTTTTCCAATGTTCTTGATCAAATTTTCTGGCTGTTCTTGATGGTTTCCTCTTATACATTCTTCTTACCATATGTTCCAATTTTTTACCAATTTCCTGTAACCCTAATCCCACAAATTCTCATCTCATCTCAAAGACTATGCCTCACACTTGTCAAGAAAATAGGAGCCATCACAGAATCATTATTTTAATCTCAAGCCTCCTCATCCATCTGACATCTAAAACCCTTTTTCACTTTTATGCCTTCCTACCCATGAGAAAAATATTTAAATGGGCTCAGATTAAATTTTAATGTGTAATAATTTAATCAACATACACTTCCTTCCAGTCTTCCAGAAATTTTACTTCTAACTCCCACAACCAGAGCACTCTCAAAATGTTTATGGGTTCTGTTAAAGTTTAATAAGAGTTTTCACTCCAGAATTAAAACAATGGAGGGGAATACAAAATCCGGTACCCTTCTTGTGTCTATGAAAATGAGAGTTAAAGTTAGAGTTAGAGATTATAGAGTTGCTAGAGTTATTAGAGTTAGAATTGTTGGAGTTGTTTTGCATGAATGCAAGTAAATCTCCCTGGAAGATAATTTGATACTGTCTCTATTGACATCCCCTTATATAGACAGAACACTGATCAAGTAATTTGGTTAATAAAATCTATGCCTTAAATAAATGAATAAGTGTTTCACTGCATCCTTAAGGACACTCACTCCTTGCTCAAAGACATTTTCTAATGTTGGAGCTTTCTGTGGATGGGGAGGGTGCTGTAATGGTTAGGCAAATGTGTCAACTCAACCAGGTAATTGTCTCCAGGTGTTTGGTCCAGCAAACACTGGGCTAATTGTAATACAAGAGCATTTATGGACTTCAATCTCCAGTGAGTTTACTGAGTGGATGGCTGATTACATCTGCATCAATCAGGGAGATTGCATCAGCAATGGATGATGCTTTTATCCAATCAGTTGAATACCTTAAAAGGGGAAGTGATTTCAACATTCAGAGAGAATTTCCCAGCTCGTCTTTGGACAGCCAGCTTCTCCCAGAAACTCATCAAGGACCTTTCATTGGCCTTTCATTGGAGCCCCTGGTTTGCACCTGCCTGAGGAACCTGGACTTGTGGATCTCCATGGTTGCATGAGAGACTCTAATAAATTTCATTTAATTGACAGATATCTCCTTTTGATTCTGTTTTCTGAGAGAACCCTGACTAATACAGCTTGGTACTGGGAGTGGTTCTTGAGGAACAGAGTATTAAACATGGGATATCTGAGGTGGTTCTGTGAATTTTGCAATTGGTTCTCTACTCCAATTGGACACAAGTGTACTAATGACTCCCTTTCCAATAATGAAGAGGTTGCTAACAGTCCATAGAGTGAGCTGGCAATAGAGATACACAAAATAGCATCACTGGATTCCCCTACTTCCATGCTTAAAAGAAGCAAGGGTCTGGGTGAGAGTGTTTTCAACACCTTAACAGAATTTTGTGGAGTCAAAAGGTATAATGATGTTGGTTGGTTCTTCCTAGAAATTCTGGGTACCGTTATAAAAGAAAGAGATGAGCTAAAGTCTTCAAATTTGAAATTTAAATGCCACATGAATGATGTGAACGTTGCTTTGTGTGCCCTGAAAGATCTTCTTGTTTCCTGTAGCCACAGACTTGAGATATCTGAGAATCAAACCCACACTCTCATTGTACGAGTCACAGAATTACAGAGGAAACTAAAATCTCAACCCCACAAGGTTTCTGCAGTTAAAGTGAAGGCATTGATTGGAAAGGAGTGGAAACCCGAGGATTGGGATGGAAACATATGGAATGATGACAATATTGGTGGTGATATTGGAACCCTAAATTCTGCTGAGACTTTACCACAAAATCCTGCAGTGGTCTGCCCGGTGGAGACCACACTTGTCAACCTTGTATCATCCAGCCTCCAGCCTGCCCCAGGGAGTCTGGACCTCCTCCTAGCCCTGAGGAAAGTACCAGTCAAACTCCAGCATGCACTGCCCAGCATCCAACCTGTCCCAGAGAGTCTGGACCTCCTCCCAGCCATGAAGAAGGTACCAGCCAAACTCCAGCATGTACTGCCCAACCTCCAGTCTGCATGAGGAATATGCCTTCCAACCCCTGCATGAAGCGATTAATCCTGTCTCAACAGAAGAAAATGCAAAGGAATGACCTGAAGTCAGTAGCTTGCAATATATTTCTAATCCTTCTCCTTACTTACCCTCACCACCCTTGTTGTCTTCAAGACCTATTACTAGACTAAAATCACAAGCCCACAAAGGTGAAATACAAAGTGTGACCCATGAGGAACTACGCTATACTCTGAAAGAACTGCATGAGTTTTCCAACTAAAATAGACAGAAATCAGGGGAATATGTGTGGGAATGGATACTAAGGGTATGGGATAATGGTGGAAGGAATATAAAGTTGGATCAGGCTGAATTTATTGATATGAGCCCACTAAGCAGAAATCTGGATTCAACGCTGTAGCTTGAGGGGTTAGAAAGGGCTTTAACAGTTTGTTTGGGTGGTGACTGAAACATGGACCAAAAGATAGCCTAGCATGTCTGAGGTTGATACCGCTGATTTGCCCTGGTATACAGTATATGAGGGGATTCAAAGACTTAGAGAGATTGGAATGCTAGAATGGATTTACTATTTGAGACCTGCCCACCCATCCCAGGAATGTCCAGAGGACACATCTTTAACCAGGACTTTGAGGAATAAATTTGTAAGACTAACTCCATCTTCTCTGAAGAGCTCTGTGGTTGCACTTCTCTGTAGTCCAGATAGTACTGTAGGGAGGGCTGTAATGGAATTAGAATCCTTAAACATTATGGGGATGATTGGGTCTCGGTTTGGTAAAAGTCAAGTATCAGCAGCTAATCGCCAAAGGCAAAGTGGGCGTGGCTACCACAATGAAAGGCAGATTCAAAGCAGCACTCAGAAGAGTCTGAATCGCATGGAGTTATGGCTTTGGCTAATAGGTCATGGGATACCTAGAAGTGAAATACATGGGCAGTCTACTAAATTTCTTCTGGATCTGTATAAGCAGAGGAGTTCTAGGTTGAGTGAACAAAACCCTAACTCAAATTACAGATGCACAGAATCATGGCCCCTTAATCAATTCCCAGACTTGAGACAGTTTACAGACCCAGAGCCCCTTGAATGAGGAGAAGGCCAGGTCCCACTGGGGAAGGATCCTGTGAAAATGCCAAAAATTTATACTGTTAATCTTCCTCCCACCTTTCCCAAGGGAGACCTACGGCCTTTTGCCAGAGTAACTGTGCATTGGGGAAAAGGAAATGATCAGACATTTCAGGGATTATTAGACACTGGCTCAGAAGTCACATTAATTCCAGGATACCCAAAACGTCACTGCAGTCCACCATTCAGAGTAGGGGCTTATGGAGGTCAGGTGATTGATGGAGTTTTAGCTCAGATCCATTTCACAGTGGGTCCAGTGGGTCCCTGGACCCATTCTGTGGTTATTTCCCCAGTTCCAGAATGCATAATTGGAATAGACATACTTAGTAAATGGCAGAATCCCCACATTGGATCCATGATTTGTGGAGTGAGGGCTATTATGGTTGGAAAGACCAAGTGGAAGCCACTAGAACTGCCCCTACCTAGCAAAATAGTAAATCAAAGGCAATACCAGATTCCTGGAGGGATTGCAGAGATTAGTGCCAACATCAAGGATTTGAAGGATGCAGAGGTGGTGATTCCCACCACATCCCCATTCAACTCTCCTATTTGGCCTGTGCAGAAAACAGATGGATCTTGGAGGATGACAGTAGATTATCATAAACTTAACCAGGTGGTGACTCCAGTTGCATTTGCTCTCCCAGATGTGGTATCATTGTTTAAATAAATCAACATTTCCCCCGGTACCTGGTATGCAGCTGTTGATCTGACAAATGCTTTTTTGTCAATTGCCATTAGTAAGGACCACCAGAAATGGTTTGATTTCAGCTGGCAAGGCCACAGTATACTTTCACTGTCCTGCCTCAGGGGTATATCAACTCTCCAGCACTTGTCATAATATTGTCCGCAGGGATCTTGATCATCTCTCTCTCCCAAAAGACATTACACTACTCCATTATATGGATGATATGATGTTGATAGGGCCTACTGAGCAAGAAGTAGAAAAGACTCTAGATTTATTGGTAAGGCATTTGCATGAGAGAGGATGGGAGATAAATCCAACAAAAATACAGGGTCCTTCCACCTCAGTGAATTTTCTAGGTGTCCAGTGGTGTGGGGCCTGTCAAAACATCCCTTCTAAAGTGAAGGATAAGCTGTTGCACTTGGCCCCTCCTATGACCAAAAAAGAGGCACAATGCTTAGTTGGCCTCTTCAGATTTTGGAGACAAATACATTCCTCATTTGGGTGAGCTACTCCAGCCCATTTACTGAGTGACCAGAAAAGTTGCTAGTTTTGATTGGGTACCAGAACAAGAGGAGGCCCTGCAACAGGTCCAGGCTGCTATGAAAGCTGCACTACCATTTGGACCATATGATCCAGCAGATACAATAATGCTGGAAATTTCAGTGGCAAATAGAGATGCTGTCTGGAGCCTTTCGCAGGCCCTTATAGGGGAATCACAATGCAGATCCTCAGGATTTTGGAGCAAAGCCTTGCCATCCTCTGCAGATAACTACTCCCCTTTTGAGAAGCAGCTTTTGGCTTGTTACCGGGCTTTAGTAGAGACTGAACGCTTAGCCATGGCGATCATGAGCTGGGTATTTCTGATCCACCAAACCATAAAGTTGGGCATGCACAGGAGCACTCCATAATAAATTGGAAGTGGTATATACGAGATAGGGCTCAAGCAGGTCCTGAAGGCACAAGTAAGTTACATGAGGAAGTTGCCCAAATGCCCATGGTCACCACCCCTGCCATGTTACCTTCTCTTTCCCAGCCCACAGCTTTGGCCTCTTGGGGAGTCCCTTACAATCAATTGACTGAGGATGAGAATACTCAGGCCTGGTTTACAGGTGGTTCTGCTTGATATGCAGGTACCACCTAGAAGTGGACAGCAGCAGCACTGCAACCCTTTTCTGGGACATTCTTTAAGGTGAGGACAAATCCTCCCAGTGGGCAGAACTTTGAGCAGTGTACCTAGCTGTTCATTTTGCTTGGAAGAAGAAATGGCCAGAGGTGCATTTGTACACTGATTCATGGGCTGTTGCCAATGGTTTGGCTGGATGGTCAGGGACTTGGAAGGAACATGATTGGATAATTGATGACAAGGAGGTCTGGGGAAGAGGTATGTTGGTAGACCTTTCTGAGTGGGCAAAAAACATGAACATATTTGTGTCCCACGTGAATGCTCCCCAGAGGGTAACTTCAGCAGAGGAAGATTTCTATAATCAAGTGGATAGGATGACCTGCTCTGTGGCTAATGCTCAGCCTCTTTCCCCAGCCACTTCTGTCATTGCCCAATGGGTTCATGAACAAAGTGAACATGGATGTAGGCATGGAGGTTATGCATGGGCTCAGCAACATGAACTTCACCTCTCCAAGAATGACTTGGCTACAGCCGCTGCTGAATACCCAATCTGCCAGCAGCAGGGACCCATACTCAGCCCCTGATATGGCACCATTCCTTGAGGTGACCAGCCTGCTACCTGGTAGCAGGTTGACTACATTGGGTTACTTCCACCATGGAAGGGGCAGTGATTTGTTTTAACTGGAATAGACACATACTCTGGATATGGGTTTGCATTTCCTGCACGCAATGCTTCTTCCAAAACTACCATCTGTGGACTTACCGAATGTCTTATCTACCACCATGGCACTCCACACAGCATTGCTTCTGATCAAGGAACTCATTTCACAGCCAATGATGTGTGGGAATGGGCACATGCACATGGAATTTACTGGTCTTACCATGTTCCCCATCACCCTGAAGCAGGTGGATTAACAGAACAATGGAATGGCCTTTTTAAGACAAGACTCAATTACAGCACCAACTAGGTGGCAATAACTTGCAGGGCTAAGGCAATGTTCTCCAAGAGGCTGTATGCTCTAAATCAGTGTCCACTCTATGGTGCTGTTTCTCCCATAACCAGGATTCATGGGGCCAGGAATCAAGGGGTAGAAATAAGAGTGGCACCACTCACTATTACCACTAGTGACCCACTAGGAAAATTTTTGCTTCCTGTCCCTGCAAACTTAACTGCTGCTGGTCTACAGGTTAGTCCCAAAATGAGGAGTGCTGCCACCAGGGAACACAACATTGATTCTATTGAATGGGAAGTTAAGACTGCCACCTGGCCACTTTGGGCTTCTATTACCTGGAAATCAACAGGCAAAGAAGGGAATTACTGTACTGGCTGGGGTGATTGATCCTGACTATCAAGGGGAAATAGGACTACATCTACATAATGGGGGTAAAGAAGAGTTTGCCTCGAATGCAGGAGATCCTCTAGGCCATCTCCTAGTACTGCCATGCCCTGTGATTAAGTCAATGGAAAATTGCAACAAACAATTCAAGCAGGACTAACATTGACCCAGAATCTTTGGGAATGAAAGTTTGGGTCACCCCACCAGGGAAAGAACCACGGCCAGCTGAAGTGCTTGCTGAGGGTAACGGAAACATGGAATGGGAGGTGGCAGAAGGCAGTGATAAATATGAACTTTGACCATGTGACCAGTTACAGAAATGAGGACTGTAATAGTCATGAACTCTTCTTCCTTGTTTTGTTATAAGTGTGATTGTATATGTACATAAAATGAATTTCTTTGTTTTCTTCCCCAACCTTTTCCCCCATTATATGAAAAGTTGTATTAATTTCATGTCATAATATTTAAAAATGTCAAGTTTAAGAGTGACTATTACCCAAGGACTTGCACACTATTCTGTAGGGAATTAATGCATTTCTGGTTGTATGCAGGTGAGTTGAACATTGTTAGGCAGAAATATTTATGTATGCTTGTCTGTTATTGTTTTTACTTAGAGACTATGTATGGTTTAAGGTAATGTGTATGGTTGCTGAATTGACAAGGGGTGGACTGTGATGGTTAGGCTAATGTGTCAACTCGGCCAGGTAATTGTGTCCAGGTGTTTGGTCCAGCAAGCACTGGGCTAATTGTAATACAAGAGCATTTATGGACTTTGATCTCCAGTGAGTTTACTGTGTTGATGGCTAATTATGTCTCCATCAATCAGAGAGACTACATCAGCAATGGATGACACTTTTATCCAATCAGTTGAATGCCTTAAAAGGGGAAGTGATATCAACATTCAGAGAGAATTTCCCAGCTCATCTTTGGATAACCAGCTTCTCCCAGAAACTCATCAATGACCTTTCATTGGACTTTCATTGGAGCCCCTGGTTTGCAGGCTGCCTGAGGAACCTGTACTTGTGCATCCCCATGGTTGCATGAGAGACTTTTATAAATTCCATATTATTGACAGATATCTCCTGTTGATTCTGTTTCCTGAGTGAACCCTGACTAATACAGGTGCCTATCCATATCCCTCATCATCTTGTTAAGTCCAGGAACATCCTGAACCCAAAGTGTCAAGTGAATTACACCAACCCAAATGATTCTTGGCAAGATTGCAATCAAGTCCACATTGGAGGCTGTGTGAGAGGAAATGGAACAGGAGCCCTCCTTCCTACAGAATTTATTTTCTTCATTCACTAGGTGTGTTTTACAAGGGGGTCCTGGCTGAGAGTGGTTTTTTTTCAATGACTTCTTCATATAGACATAGTCCTTCACTCTATGTCTGAATTTCCATCTGTGGGGCAGAAGAGAGGCTGTTCTATTCCTCCATATCTTCTATGCTACACTGATTCTTAACTATTCATGTAAAAAGAAACTTTTATATCCATGCATTTAAAATCATTCAACTGAGAGTAAGAATCTTTGGAATCTGGTCTTCCATGTTTTTTCAGTCAATCATTGTTTAAAATTTCAGTCACCAGGATATTTAGGTGGTGTTTATTTTTGTTTTAATAATGAATAATATGTTAAATAGACTTAATTATTATGCAAAAAGTTATATGTTTACTCAAGTAGTTACCTTTTTGGTGATCTTCATTCCCTTGTATAGATCCATATTTCCATCTCAAATTACTTTCCCTCTGCCTGAAAGCCTCCTTTTATTACTTGTACTGTGAGTGTCCTGACAACAAATTGTTAGTTTTGTATAAAAGAAAACATCTTTATTTTCTGTATTATATATATACATATATATATAATAGCCTGACATTCTTTTTTTAACATGGTGCCACACTGTCTCCTCTCTTGCATTGGTTTTGACATGAAGAACGATGTCATTCTTATCTTCTTCCTCTGTATAACTCTTCATTTTGCAACCTTGTGTTCTTCTGAAGTGGAAAGATGCACAGAGAAGTTGACATACTTGCGTTAGATGACACAGATTGGCCAGAAGTGAAAAAAAAAAAGACAACAGTTTCATAGTAATAGTTTGCAGGCCATGAAAGCATTTCCCTCAATTTAATTCAGAAAATATATTCTAAGCATTTTCTATTCAAAATATACTAGATTGATGTTTTTGTATGCTATCTTTTGTATCTCTCCCAATAATAGTATTTTATTTAAGGCTATTTAACAGGACCTGGCAAGTTATTTGATATTCATAAAGTCATATTAGTAAGTAGAAGAATTGGGAATCATATCCAGTTTCATGTCTTTCAGGTGTAATTCATCTAGGATGTTAGTATGGCCCATTCACATAGAGGATGTCCTTCTTCAGAAGTCTATTCTTCTGATTAGACTACCTTGTACCCATCAGCCAAAAAGAAATTCCAAAATCAAAGATGCCAAGATCATGCTTACTCAGATTTCTAGCAGAGGTATCAAAGATAAAAGTAAGTTAGGAGATATTGTCTTCTTTCCACCCTCCTCCCTTTGCAGCTCCTGAACATTGGCTCTGTATGATGAGTAAACCCTGCCTTCCCTTGGTGATAGAACCAAAGCTTCTAAACAGTCCAGACCTGGCCCAAATCATCTCTTCCTCTCCCATCCAGTGTGAACACCTCACCACACCAGTTTCTGATGAGCTACAATAACATCATGAATAGAGCTCAAGATTAAAAATCAGATAACTCTGGACTTAAATTGGAGCACTACTAGTTATTAGATTTTGCCTATGGCAAAATTTGCTTTTACATGAAATGGAAATAACAAGAACTTCATAATGGTGATTATATGAGACTCAGATGAGATGCCATATTTAGAAAATTCATTGATATATGAAAGTGCTGATTACATATTAGTTCTGATGATATTCACATTTCTTTTATCCCCTACAACTTTATCTGGGAATCTCAACTTCCCTGTTATATATTTGAGAGGGGAGATCAAACACTCCTAGAAAGATTTCAAAATTATTTTTACTTGTGAATAATTATTAACTATTTCTAAACTTGGTCTTTCTTTTCTGCTAATTTCAGCTCTTACCCACAATCCTGCCATCCACAAGAGAAATGAAGACAAACAACACATAAGAGTTGAGAAGATTTTTGCCAGGACCAGGCACTACCACTCCATGAGTTCTCTGTGCCTATGCAGAAGATGACAACAGACAACAAAGAGTTTACATTATACCAGATGCCATTTTAAGCATTACATGTATAATCTCCTGTAACCTCACACAGATTTATGAGATAGGTTCCTTCCCATCCTCTTTGGACAGTTGTGGAAATGAGGCATAAAGAAGCTGAGAACCTTGCCAAGTTTGCATAGTAGTAACTAGAAGAGCCAACCCTAGGAGGTGCAATTGATTGTACTCCAAGTTCTTCTTCATAAGCATGTCAGAATTTTAATATTAGAAAGCAGATTCTCTAGCCTGCATGTGTCTATCCTCAGGGCATCAACATTGGAATAAAAGTTTTAATAGCTTAGGTATTTTCACATTTTATTTTGCTACATATAACTTTGTGAGAAGGTAATAAGATTGTTTTATATACTCTGATAAACTTACACACATTCTTCTATGACTAAATTAATCTATGCCCTACTTCCCAGGCTCTAGGATGACTTCCAAACTGCAGGCATAAGATGCTGCTTTCCTAACTCTAGTGGCTCTCTGCCCACCCATGATGGTCACTCATGTCATAGCCACTAGAAAGGACATGGTAAGCTTATTTGGCTGCCAACTTGGATGAAGCTGCTAATTCTAACCCTCTGGGAACAGAACATTCAGAACATCCCTAACTCCTTCTTGTACTTGTGAAATATCATTAAATATATACCTTCAATCATACATGAAAATGTTAATAAGGACAACTTTGGGGATTACTGGGCCTGTAACACCACATAAAGAGACACAGACTATAGATGCTATTTGTTTCCAAATTGCTATCCAATTTGCACCCAGACTCTGAGGGGCCAAAGCAGCTATCTCTAGTCTCAGCACAGGGTTTCTATAAAGAAAAGGCTGAAAAGAGCTTATATCAGAGACCTGCTACTCCAGGGCAACTTTCATTTGCTGCTAAGTTCATGGTGGTTGTAATCCCCAATTATTCTGGCTTAACATATTTTGCTATTTTCAGGCCTTTAGATATATTATAGCAAAGATCAACAAACTTAATATGATTTTTCTAGTCACCAAGAAAACAAGACAAACAAATGTGCAGCAGGGAGGTAGGGGAAGGGATGACTTTCAATGTTTATGTTTCTCCCCATCAAGTTTTTTTGAAGCATAAAGCTTTGGAAGTTCTGGATCAAGAAATTATTTTCTAAGCTGGGATGCTTGTGGCCCACATTTTCCAGCTGGTGTGAGCCTATAGAGCAAAGATATTCACACCTCACGAACTAAGATTTACTTAGGAAGTCTCCCTTAGCAATCATTTTCAAGTCATTAATTAAGGCAAAGATGCACTATACTTAAAGTAAATATGGCTGAAAGTGCAAAGGAGCAGTTAGTGATAGGTCAGTGATTGCTAATACCATAGAAAGTGTTCCCTGTAAATACGGAATGAACTTGTTATTTCTTCTCCAAGTGTATTCAGAGAGATAGGTGCAACCAGTGACTTCTTAGTATTTTTCTCTCCAAATGACAGTAGTGTTCAACTTACAGGTAAGTGATATTTAAACATGCATTTCTACAGTCACCATGTTTTATGAATAATGACTGGCATACTGAGTCTATTTTGAATAGCATTCACTTGTGACATTATGGACCCAGATATGAGACAAGCAATAAAAATTATTAAATACTCTTGCTGATTACAAAGACAATATATTCCCTTTACAGAAAAATCAGATCAGAAAATTGATAATTGAAGAAAACAGCTAGCCTCCTTAACCCCAAATTTCAGATAAGGACTATTAGTCTTTGGTGTATATCTTTTATATTGGTTTCTATGAATATATTTCTTTTTAGACTTAAGATCATAATATATATGCCATTATATATCCCTCCTTTTCCACTAAGTATTATATTGAAAGCTCTTTCCATGTCTGTTATCTTCATTAAATCACTTTAATGTCCATCAGATACTTCATAACCACACATCACAATGCATTTAACTGTACACCCCTATGTAGACATGTGGGTTGTCTTAATACTTTCCCCGTTATTTAAAATATGTGAAACAACCTGTATGCATAGTTTTAGCCACACTCTTTTGTGTGATGTAGATTCTAAGAATAAGGATTACTGAAAATTTTATACCAACACAACTCACCAACACTGCATAATATAGTTCTCATTAATGTTTGCTAATTTGCCAATTAAAAATTGATTATTTTTAAATTGCATGTATTGATGGCATATGAAAAGCAGTATTTTTTAGATATCTAATTTTTCCTTAGAATTATCTTCTCATTAATTTTGACTTTTTAATAGTCTTTTCAATATTTTTCAAAGCAATTTCTGTTGTAATAATTGTCTGTGACACTTGTCGCAATTATTTTTCCAGTGTATTACATGACTTCATGTAGCTGAACCTACCATTTTTGTCCTTTTACACTACTTTTTTTTTTCTTAACTCCATTGGTGTCCTACTCTAGTGAGAGATCAACTTCATATCTATCTCTATGTTTTTTATTTTTGTATTAATATATGGTTTATTTTAATATGTTAATGCACATGATTCCCTTTGTTATTTTATTTAAGTTTTCAGGATGGCTTGAGGAAAAGAATTTGTTCTGAAAAAACACTTATCAGTTATTGAAAAAATATTTATTGTCTCCACTGAACTATACCTAATATTCTTTTAATACATTTAAAATTAAGGTCTTTTAGAATTTGTCCATACTTGCTTCTTATTGAGCTTATCTGTGCTCATCAGTTTTATTAGTATTTTGTAAACCAATATACATTTGAAATTATTAATCATCTAATATTTTTTGTCTGTTGTACTGATTTATGTTCCAAACTGTTTGCTTAATATATTTGGTTATTTACTAATGTCTTGAATTGAGTACTTAGTTCATTTATTTTGTTTCTCAGTTCATTTGTTTGCTCAATTCATGTTACACAAGGAAATATTTCAAGGATAAAATTATTGATGCTTTCTCCCTTTGCTCTTTTTCCAGTAATTACTGGAAGAGTGTGGAAAGCTATACTTTTAAGCTTTAGGTCACAGATTTTGACATAGGTTAAAACATTCATCAATTCTTCGATGTCCTTTTATTTATCCTTTACTATATATAAAAACATATATCATATATATTTGTATATATATGAATATATATATTAGGCTCAATAAGAATAGTAGTCAGCAAAAACAAAATATAAAAATAGTATAGTCTATTTATTCTAAATAACACAAATGTCCCTTAAATTATGGTGCTTTTGTTTTCTTGCTTAAGAAGTACCTGTTTTTTAAACAAATCCAGAGAATGTTTCATAATTTCCTTAAATTCAGTTTTTATTTGCAAAAGTACCTTAAATCAATATATGACAGAAGTTCCCCAAATAGTGAATTCAACAGTTTCAAATACATTTATGGAATATTTCATTGCATCATGTTTCCTGTTTTACTCTCCTTGCTATCCTTTTTCCAGAGGTGGTTGATAAAGAGTCTACAATATTCTTACAGAATTTTGATTCAATGAAGCATAAGCTCACAAATCGACCTGGATATATCTTACTGCAGCTTGAAATATTCACTTAGATTAGTTAAATTGGAAATATGACTACATCATCCCTAATTTCAAATTGAACTCACCAGATGTTTTATAGACACCCTGAAACAAGTTTAAAATATAAAGTAAAACAAATTCTGCAACTTAGCCTCACCAGCATGAGTGACTAGAGAAGAGACACAAGAGAATGGACTCTCACAAATTCAAGCCTCCTTACAGGTCCTTTTTCTCTTTTTTAGAGTTGTGAGTTTACAGAACAATCATGCCAAAAATACAGGATCCTCATATACCACCCTATTATTAACAGCTCCCACTGGTGTGCAATATTGGTTACAATAGATGTTAGCACATTTTTATAATTGTACTATTAATTATAGTTCTTGCCTTAACTTAGCATTCACTGTGTAGTGTCATTCCAAGGATTACTTTTGTTAATTTTTATTCTATTATACAGGTGCTTTTTTATTCCTATTTTGCATGGGAGAACATGCTGTATCAGTGCCTGGGAGAGGATTCAGTCATATATGATTTCAGGAAAGATGTGTTGCATGACAACAGTCATAAAACCATATTTGTGCTTGTGTGTAAAAGTGGCCTATGTATATAGTATGTGACTCAAAATTTACCCGACTTTAAGTTTAGGATGTAACTACTCAGCATTTCTATCAATTACACAGAAAACATTTTATCTGACAGATATATTTACTCTCTTGATCAAAATTTATCTAATGCCATTATAATCCCTGTGCCATTTGCAGATAAATCAATTATTGAAATACAAAACTGGATTCGTAGAGCAATGAATAACGTGACAGAATTCATCTTGCTTGGCCTGATACAGAACCCAGACATGCAGAAACTCTTGTTTGCCATGTTTACACTCATCTACCTTCTTACTCTTGCTGGCAACCTACTCATTGTAGTAACCATTGCCACCAGTCCAACTCTGTGATCGCCCATGTATTTTTTTCTTTCCCTATTGTCCTTACTAAATGGTACCTCCTCATCTATCACAGCCCCCAATTTGATATTTGACTTACTCATTGAAAAGAAAACTATTTTCTTCCATGGATGCCTGACTCAGTTCTTTGTGGAGCATGTCATTGGTGGAGTTGAGGTCATCCTGCTCACAGTGATGGCCCATGACCACTATGTGGACATCTACAGGCCCCTGCACTACATGAACACAATGAACCGGCATGTGTGTGGACACCTGGTTGCTGTGTGCTAAGCTGGAGGATTTCTTCATGCCCTAATTCAAATCCTTGTTGTGATGTGATTACAACTCTGTGGCCCCAATGTCATTGACCATTTGTTCTGTGATTTTTACCCTCTGCTGAAGCTCTCCTGTACTATTACTCACATCTTAGGATTCTTTGTTGCTGCCAACAGTGGGTTCATGTGTCTGCTCATATATTCTATTTTTATTACCTCTTATGTCCTCATCCTTTGCAACCTCAGAACTCACAGCTCTGAAGGACGGTGGAAGGCTCTCTCCATCTGTGCCTCACATATTGCTGTGGTCATCTTATGTTTTGTACCCTGTATATTTATATACCTTCAGTCCCTGGGCACTTTTTCCATTGATAAAGAGGTGGCCATGTTTTATACTGTAATGACACCCATGTTAAACCCATTAATCTACACACTCAGAAATGCAGAGGTGAAAAATGCAGTGAAAAAGCTCTGGAACCAAAGAGTGATGTTGTGTATCAATTCAGGGAAATAAATAAGATAAAACAAATTCTATTCACATTTTAAGAACATTTGTGTCTATTTCAGAAGAAATGGTCTTACAGTCAGAATATGTGAATGAAGTACATATGATCACCTTGTTATTGAAAATCTTGAATGGTTCCTCTATCTTAAATGGTGACTAAATTCCTAGAAAATTATTTGCATATACAAATTAATATTCAATGGGTTTTGGTTGACATGAAATTTTAACATGTTTGGAAAATCCATGGCATTATATATTTTTAAAAAAATTATCTGCAAATCTTCAGGTATAGCTTATGTAACCAATAGCCCAAGTACTAAAAATTCATTAAAAATTTTATCATTAGAACTTTGTCAAAAATGAATTTTGCAATTTCAACTGCTGATGTAAGGGTAGAGGAATTTTTGTGGGAGATAAGGATCATCCAGAAATCAATGGTTTTGGATGAAAAAGAGAGTCATTAAGGCAGGAGTCATGCCAAAATTAATGCTCTTGGGTTGTACAAGCCAAGAAATACCAATGACATTGTAAATCTGGCTCTGTCCAGGCAAATTATTTTCTCTGCCTAAAACCAAGAAGGTATATTAAATTATTTCAGGTACAGCCATAGAACAACCTTGTACATGATATTCCCAGGTAGAAACATACATGGAGAATTTCTCCATCAAAAAAATCCACCGAACACTTCACCTTCAAAATAGCTTTTATTGAAAAGATTAGAGATTTAACTAATGGGAAAAAATATAACTGGTACCAAGCAGAGAGTTTATGATATCTGAGTAATCAAGGCAGAATATCTGCACATTCAAATTTGAATAGAAAATTACAGGTCATCTTCATACCAATGAAATTGGTAGTCATTTGAGATGTAGTCACTTACAGGGCAATTCTAAGAGAGCAAATCTGAATAAAAGAAGAGCATCCAGATGATCCAAGGCAGATGTCCTGCCAAATTTGAGGTTTCATTTTTATCTTTGTAAGATTGAATTAACCCAAATTGCTCCAAAGCTAGCTTATAGCTCATGATATATATATTTATACAAACACACACACACACACACACACACACACACACATGTATATACATATATATGGCATACATATTGATACGTAACAATAAACAATCCATTCTGAATTGGAGATCACTTTTTCTCAATTGTGACCAAAACATTTGCTCATACCCAAATATCCATATCCTCAAACCCCCTTAGGTATATTTTCAGACTTCATGTGTTAAGAAGGGCCATGACAAATGCTTATATGACCCCCAAATCCTCTGTGGATTTTGCCTGTTGAGAAAATAAAATTGCACATGATAAGCCACAGAGTTCTCAAGTTTCATTTTCTCTTTTTTTTTTTTTTTTACCACAAGAAAGCACAATTTATCTTTACTAATGCATTCACTAACTTTATCATTACAAAGATTTATTAGTGCTAATAAGTGGTCATGCTAACAGCATTACTTTTGCAATTATCTAGGTTCTCAATAATGTAGAATGGATAATTAGCAATCCTTACAAAGCAAGTCAAATTAAGCCTTTTTCTGCCTCAGTGTAACACATTTACTAACTGAAGTATTTAAAGCATAAATTTATACACCTCTTTTTTACCCTTTGCCTAAGGTGTAATGCAATAAAGAAGAAACTTATACAGTAGAATATGAGAGGGTGTCAACAACAATTATTAACTCCAGCATAAGATAGCTGTTTAATGCTTCTTGAGTACATCTTCATGCTATCTCCTCTAGTACTCTTGTTTGGGTGAGCAAGTCTTTTTCATCTAGATAAGCCTTCTGGATGATCATGTTGGATTGCCCAGTACCCCATGATTACCAACTAAAATCTTTGCATAATGTCTAGCAAAGTGGGATCAGTGCTGATTAAACCATGAGATATTTTCTTGCAGTTGTATCTCCATGGTTTGTGCAATTTGTGTTCCTTGAGCATGACAACTGAGCATGTTGTGTCTTAAATATAGCTCCATCTGAGTATGCCATAAGGCTTCCCATAAACACCATTTTTATAGCGCCAGAGGGGAAATTTCAGTAATATTGGGATACTAAGTCATACCCAATTTCATTTTCCTCAAGGCTGTCTCTTGGTTCCATTTCTAATTTCCTTAATTGCATTCTCTCTGCTTTTACATATGGCATATTCTACAGAGCAAATGAAATTCTGACATGCCTGGCAGTTAATAATCAATTACTTCCCATTATACAGAGAGTTTAGCAGCATAACATACTGATTTGTGGGAACACAGACACTCTGCTTTTCAATATTCTATGCCCTGTATGGTTTTTCTAGTAGTTATCACAGGTCTTCAGAAAAACAAACAGATTGTAAAATTGACCCATAGTCTATAAACTCCAAACCTAAACTACACTGTAGCTTTCTACCTATAAATTGAGTTATCATCTTTCTCCAAATAAACCAGGTTGAGATTTTAGGCAGAACTTGGAAATCATCAGAGATCCAACTTCTCTTTTCTGGGGTAAACAAGTCTGTAGGTTATTTTAAGAGTGAGCCTTTAATCAGCACCATATCTGAGAGAGAGGGATGAAAGTATTGTAACTTATTATAAATTGGTAATGGAGAAAGCATGATTACATTCCTTCTTAGTATCACTCCCCACATATGAGTGTATTTCTTTTTGCTGCAATATGCACTGTTTCAATTTATTACTACATTTGACCATAACTTTCTACCTATCATCATATTTTCCATGTTAATATATATCTTTGGATACACGTTCAGACAAATATCCTAAGATTTGATAGGAAAAGATCTCAGGATTGTCCTTTTCACTTGGTATGTAGACCACATTGATGGCTGTCCTTAAATGGGATACATGAGGTAAATATATGGCCCACCTTAAAATATCTTAGGAATACATATTGTTGAATTTAATTGCATGGATGCTGTGTTCTGGGCATCAGTAACACCTTCCTTGGGTACATGTAAATTTAATCCCATTCCTGTGCTCACTGGATCAGGCAATGCAAAAAAAATTTTTGGGGTGATAAAGATATAAAGTTTTGTAATTCCATTCTCCTTCACCTACTCCTTGTAATCCACTGATCCTAAAATATTTTCAATGGATCCATCACATGCAAAGAATTCACAAGTTTGAACATTTGAAAGGACACACAAGCCTCCAAAGAGCATTCTCAGTTAAGATTTTTATTTTAAGGCAAAAGATATCATGCAAAATAAGAGAAGCAGAGTTCAGTCAAGCACTAGAGCTCTAAAAGACAATAAGGCACAACCTCTATGGGGTTCTTATTCACACACAGAAAAACTTTATCTTCAGTTGAACCACCAAAATCTGCATGATAAATCTTGACATCAAGAAGGCTCAAGGCATATGTTCCCAGTGGGGTATTTGTGTCCCTCTGGTCAAGCCACTTATGTCAGATGAAAACCATCAGTAAAAAAATTGGCCCTTGGTTTTACCAAGGGAGATTTGGACTTTAAACAGCACATCCAAACGCCTACTACCTTTATCCTGGCCTAGGGTCAAAACCAGGGGTGCTAAGAGATAAGGACAGAGATTACCCTTTGAGCTGTAAAATAACTCTATCTTATGGAGACCACTCTCTGTCTCTCCCACTTTCATTCTTTCAATCTCTTTCACTCCTTTGCATTTAGATTCCTCCCATTGGCATTTAAATGTGATAATGTTATTCCCATCTTACAAAATATTCACCTCTTCCCCATGTTCATTTTCAGTGACTAATTTTATCCTCATAACTACCCTATAAGGTAATGTCTCTATTTCTCAGAAGAGGAACTGAAGCACAGACACGTTGTGTAACTTGCCCAAGATCACACAGATTGGTCAAGATTCAACAAATGTTAGCATGTTATAATAGCAATGGAAATGTGTCATGCAAACATTTCTCTCAATTTAAATCAGAAAAAGGTTTGCAAGTATTTTCTAGGAATAATATACTAGCAAATGATTTCACATGCCATCTTTTTATATTACTACTAAAAACCCCATTTTACTTAAGGCTGCTTTACAGGATCACATAAGTTAATTGACATGGATAGAATCATATAGAAAGTAGAAAATTGGAAATCATATCTAGGGTCATACATTTGCTGTATTCTTTCTTCAGGACCCTACCATTTCTCATTCACATAGAGATGCCCCTGGTCCTAATTCTTTACTGCTGCAGTCTTTCTTTCTACCCCACTGCAACCAGTATTTTCCAGAATCAAACCTGTCTTGATTGTCCTTAAGCAGAGCCTCAGGAATGGGGCCAAATGTGGGAAAAGTAGATTGTTTTCTTTACTGTGTGCCTCTTTCCTGGTCAGCTGCTGCCTGTTCCTGGTGGAAGAAATAAAGTCTCTAAACATAAGAGCTGATGTGAGTCAGCACTTACTCTCTCATCACATCCAGTAGATTAGACACATTACAGCACCAGTGTCTAATGAGGTACAATAACATAGTGATAAGTGTTCATATTTGTCAAGAAAGGATGTTGAATTTTATGAAATGCCTTTCTGATGTCAATTGAGATAATCATGTGGTTTTCTCCCTTCAATTTGTTCATGTGGTGTATTATATTAATTGATTTTCTTGTGTTGAAAAACCCTGGCATATCAGATATAAAACCCACTTGATGATGGTGTATAATTCTTTAATAGCTGAAAATAAAAACTGTTGGAGATAATGTGGAGTATGGGAACACTTGTTTGTTGTTGGTAGGAATGTAAAATGGGGTTGGTGAAGCTGCTTTAGAAATCAGTTTGACGATTCCACAGAAAGTAAAGTACAAAATGACCATATGAACCAGCAATCTCACTGCTCCTTATATAACCTTAAAAAATGAAAGTAAGGACTCAAACGGATATTTATACATGATTTTCAAAATATTGAAGCTTATGTAATCTAATTATCTTTTAAAAAAAATTATTATTAAAAAAATATGTGGAAGCAGCCCAAGTGTCCATCATCAAATGAGCGGATAAACAAAGTGATACATACATGCAATGGAATATTATTCAAAGGTAAAAAAAATAAAGTTTTGTTACATGCTACAGCAAGGATGAATCTTGAAGCCATCATGTTAAGTGAAATTAACAAATTCAAAGTAATAAATATTGTATGATCTCACTGACATGGAATAATTAAAACATGCAAATCAAGAGTCAAAAAATAGAACAGAATTAACCAGCAGTCAGGTTTAGGGTAGAGATGAGGAATTAATGCTTAATTCATACAGATTTCTGTTTGGGATGATGGAAAAGTTTTGGTAGTAGATGGTGTTGATAGAAGCACAATATTATGAATATAATTAATACCATTGATTTGTATATTTGAATGTGGTTAAAATGGAAAATTTTTGGTTGTGTGTGTGTATATGTGTGTGTGTGTGTGTATATGTGTGTATGTATGTATTTAATTTCCTTGGCTTCTCAAGCAAATACCACGAAATGGGTCAGCTTGAACAATGGGAATTCATTACCTCATGGCTTTGAAACTGGGAAAAAGTTCAAATCAAGGCATCATCAAGGTGATGTTTTCTCCCCTAAGACTGTGACATTTTGTGACTGGCTGGGGATAATCATTGGTCCTGGCAGGTACTGTCATTTGGCAATGTACATGGTGCCCTCTCCTGACCTCTCCATTCTCTTCAGGGTTCCCCTGACCTTCAGCTTCTTTCTTCTGGTGGCTATGGCTTTTTCTTTATCTACTTGAATGTCATTTCACTTTTAAAGGACTCCAGTGATAAGATTAAGACCCACTATCTGAAGTAATCTCATGAAAAAGTCCTACTATTCTTACTTATAGACTTTAAAGCATATTACTTAGCTACAGTGGTTAAAACAGGATGGTACTGGCATCAGGACAGACTCATTGACCATTGAAACAGAAACAAGAACTCAGAAATAAACATCTATAGTCAAGTGATTTTTGACAAGGCTGTCAAGCCCTTCCAGCTGGGCATCAACAGTCTATTCAACAAATGATGCTGGGAGAACTGGATATCCATAGCCCAAAGAAAGAAATAAAACCCCTTTGCAAAAATAGACCTAAATATAAAAGTGACAACCATAAAACTCCTAGAAGAAAATGTAGGAAAACACCTTCAAGATCTTGTGGTAAGCAGTAGTTTCTTAAACCTTACCCCCAAAGCACAAGCAACAAAAGAAAAAATAGATAAATGGGACCTCCTCAAGATTAAACACTTTTCCACCACAAAGGACTTTGTCAAGAAGATGACAATCACATATCTGATAAGGTTTTAATATCCATGACATACTAAGAGATCACACAAGTCAAGAATAAAAAGACAAACTATCTGATTTAAAAATGGGCAAAAGACTTGAAATGACAATTGTCCAAAAAAGAAATACAAATGTGAAGAAACACATGAAAAAATCTTCAACACCACTAGTGATTAGGGAAATGCAAATCAAAACTACAATGAGATATCATTTCACATCTGACTGACCATTATTAAAAAGTCAGAAAACATTTAATGTTGGAAAGGTTGTGGAGATGTATCAATGCTTATTCACTGTTGGTAGGAATGTAGAATGGTACAACCACTGTGGAGGACTGTTTGGCAGTTCCTAAGGAATTTGAAAATAGACTGGCCATGAGACCCAGCAATAGCACTGATAGGTATATACACAGAAGAATTGAGAGTAGAGACACAAATATGCATTTGCACACCAATGTTCAAAGTGGCATCATTCACAATTGCCAACTAAATATATTGTGTAAACTCATGGAGTTAATAATTAGAATATAGGTCACCAGAAAATAGAAGGAGGTTAGAATATGGAAAGCTGAGAGTTAATCTGTGCAGAATTGACAAAACATTGTTTGTAAATCTTTTGAAATGAATAGAAATGGTGAGGTTGCGATTTCCCTCTATCATTTCTAACCTCAAAATGGTGAGAGCATATCCTGGTGTTTGTAACTAGCAGTGCTATTGTATGGGCATGTCAGCAGTTGAAAGGGAAAGTCTAAGGTCATGTATATTACTAGAAGGGAAACTAAAAACTGTAACATGGGACTGTATATGATAGTAAAACTCATGTAAAATACAAATATGTGTGAGATTTCATATATAAGATTGTTTTCAGAAAATATAAATACAAATATACTAGAGAGGAGGGAAAAGAATAACAGCTATGTATGACAGGGGAAACATAGTGAGAATGAGAGGTGATGAATTCTGTTTTTTGTTTGTTTGTTTGTTTATTATTATTGGAATAATGAAAGTGCTCTAAGAATGTCTGAGGTGATGTATGCATAAATCTGTGATTACATCCAATACCATTGCTTTTACACTTTGGATGGCTTATGCTTTATTAATATGTATCAATAAAATTTACTTGTTAAAAAAAAAAGTCCTACTTAAAATTAGTTCACAACTTCAGGAATAGATAAAGTTTAAGAAAATGTTTTAATTTTGGGGTACATAGAGCTCCAAACCACCACATTCCACTCTTTGGACCCCTAAAAAACATGTGCTTTCTACATGCAAAATGTTTTTATTCCATGAAAATATCCCCAAAGTCTTAAGTCATTTTAGAAACAATGCTAAGTACTAAGTCTCATCAAAATATACTATGGATATGGCCTGTCCTGAGGCATAATCACCTCTCTGTCTGTGGGCCTGTGAAACCTAGAGAAAAATGCTCTGTTTCCAATTTAAAATTGAGGCACAGGCAAGGATAAACTTTCACATTCCAATAGGGGTAGATTGGAAGGAAAACAGGAATTATGGTCCCCGAAATTCTGAAACCCAGAAGGGCAAACTCCCTTAGATTTTAAGACCAAAGAGTCATTTATAGATCAATGTCTTCTCAGGGCTTGATGGAGCGGCAGCCCCACACATTCCAAGCACTTGCACAGCTACCCTGTTTATTATGGCACGCAAGACGCATCTACTAGAGCCTACCTTCTGCTGCTCTGTTTATCATTGCTCCCAAAGGACTATTGAAATGTGATCATAGTCAGAAAAGAGCACAATAAAGATAGTTGTGAAAATAAAGCTCTATTTGACAAGTTGAACTGTGACTATAACTTAACCCATATTTAGGTCTCTGGAACATTTTAAATTAAATAATTTTCACATTAATTCTCATTTATTTTTAGTAAAATCTTGTGATTGAAATGTGATTGTTCCCACTTTATAATTATGACTATTAAGTGAAAGCATTCCATGGACATTATAGAAAATTTGATATTAGTTCTCTGGGTACACTTTCTCTTATTTCTGGATGTAAACATCAAGATATCCATTCATCTTTCTGAACTTTAATATGATATATTATGAAAGCAGGTGGTAGAAATTTTAATTAAATTGACTGGAAAATAAAACATGCAAATTGGCAGGGGCTTTGTTTCCCTTTGTTTCATTTTTTGCAAGTTTTACATAACTTGTTTAGCCAAGGCAGATTGAATATTTATTCATTTAATTTATGCAGGAAGTGGGTCCACTTGGGCCCAACTTCATTAACATTTCCTCTCTCATCACTGTCTAGAATATCATTAAGCCATTCCAAGAATGCAATATATCATTTTGCAGACTCTATTTAATGGAATATTGCCTGGAGCACCTGTAAATATATATTGGGAAGTATGGAGTGCCATTAGTTTGGAGCTCTATAGTAGTCCATTGAAGACTGTGACTGAAATAAGTATATTTGTATTGAAGGGCTTCACATATAACATAGAGCTGAAAGTCTCCCTGTTTTTATGATTTTTTTAATTCAGAGCAATCTGTCTTTATACTATTACAGGAAATTTGGGACTGACTCTATTGGTCATCGGAGATTCCAGCTCCACAACCCCATGTACTATTTTCTGAGTGTGTTGTCATCTTTGATGCCTGCTATTCTTCTGTTATCATCCTCAAAATATTGATCAATTTCTTGGCAGTGGATGCAATGAAGGTAATGTTTTAGAGAAATTGGTTCATAACTAAAATGAATTGAGTGAAACTCAAAAGAATGTGGAGGTTAATATTTATCTCTGTAGTGAGAAACTAGGCAATAAAATATCTATTAGTTAATACGGTTTATATATACTAGAATATTTCCAAAGAAAGCATTATTCAGCTCATCATTGAAGCATTTTACCAATGTAGATAAATTCTATCAGCTATATGTCTACTACTATGTTCAAACTGGTTCATATTAAATATTCATTGATAAGCTTATATTGATATTTTTAGTTTATGTGTAATTTGATTTTCACTAACTATAATTAGAGACCATGTCCTCAGGACTTGATGGCTTGATATAACATCACATTGATATAGTAAGTCATCAGCTTTTATTATAAAGTGAATTATTCTTCCTGAATCCTTGTGAAGGCCCTCCTAAATGTTATTTTCTTACACTATGTGCATGCATACTCTCAGATTCATCCTCTGTAGATGCCTTTTGCTATGTTTGAGTCAACACCATAGATTTTTATTCCATTATTCCCTACTTATTGTTCAGAAACAGAAATGGGTTACATTAATGTAAAATATACCCCAAATATATTGAGATGGTATGGTAATTTTTATTTAGTGTATAATTAAGTCTTTGTCTAAATGAATGAAAGTATATTTAAGTCTTATTCATTCTGCTTTTGTTTATTTTTGTTCTAATAGTTGTTGACTTGGTGTGATATTAAGAATGAGAATATGTTTCTTTCAATGAAATTTACTATTTCAAGTGTGAAACTGATATACAATAGAAAATTTTCAGGACTTCAATCTCTAGTTATTTATATATGGATAACCCATATGTCTCAAATGGAAAAACCACATTTGACAGCAGAGTGTGGTTTAAATATACTCAAAATTTCTCTAAAAGCAACAACAACAACAAGTTTAGAAACAGCTTTAGCCTGATAATGGGCAATAGTAGGGACAAAATGCTTAACAATGGGTGACCAAGTTACCATGAGACTTCAGTTGCCCTTCATGAAAAGGATGTTGTCTGACCCAACAGCAATAAAATTGGATGTGCACAAACACAACAGGGCTCCACCAAAAAAAGGAAGTGGTATATAAGAGATAGGGCTTGAGCAGGTCCTGAAGGCACAAGTACATTACATGAAGAAGTAGCCTAGATGCCCGTGCCCCTCACTTCTACCACATAACTTTTACACCCACAGGAAAGAATTCAGGTTGAGACCATGTTTTTCTGGGATACATATAACTTCAAACCACTACAGCACTAACAAATATAAAACACCAGATTATCTAAAAAATTTAACTTTCCATGAGCCCACATGAAAGATAAGGTTGGAAACATCCAATAAATCAGAATACAAGGAAAAACAAGACCCTCAAAAATGAGATGGGACAGGTGAGATGTTTCATCTTTTATGGAGGGTCAGAGAAGATATGCACACCGTACAAGCACACAGGAAGAATAGAGATAAATTATAAAGAATTGTTAAAGCCAAGCATAGGTTAGAGTGTTAGGTGGGAAAAGTAGTAAATCCTAAAATCAAGGAGTGTGCATTCATTCTGAATATATTCTTGGCAGATCTTGTCTAAGTGTCCATTAAAAAGATAGGGGTCAGGCAGAGAGTATGTCAGTCAAGGTCATGGTGCACCTAAAAAATACCAAATCTCCTCCTCCTCCTCTTTTACTAAATAAGAAAATGCTATTATTGTACAAACTGGAGCTTTATTCTTACTTTAGTCTTCCTAAACAACAGATAAAATTTATTGATATACTCAATCATAGAATCACTCCTGCTATCTGACATCCAATCAAATAATTTTTCACATATAACCTCTCCCTATACACTCAACAAAAGCCTAATCTTATAGTAGGTTCTTTCTAAAACACTCTTGCTTATAAACCACAAATTTCCTCATACCATGTGTACTTTCTGCAATGAGAAACAAAACCAAATTGTTCAACCATATGTGTTGTGGTCTTTGGCTGAAGATCATTGACAATTACTAGGTTAAATGATGTAATGGAGAAGATAAAAACAGGTGTGGATACATGGGAAATGTCATCATAGGGATGAAATCTCTTAGGAAGTGTCCAAAGAAATGTTAGAAATAGAACTTTTAAAAAGCACACACACACACACACACACACACACACACAATGTAAGAAACAAAGAATTCCAGCAACAGGATTATCAGTAGACTCAATACATCTGATGAAAGATTTAGTGAAATTTATGATAAGCAAAAAGGAATTAATCAAACATAAAAGACATGAAAGGAAAAAATAGTGTTGGGAATAACATCCAAGTGCTGTGGGAAAATATCAAATATTATATATACATAAAGTTAGAGTAGTACAATAAGAATAGAAAAATATTAGAGGAGATAATGGACCAAAATTTATAAAAATAAGGAATGGGATCCATCCACAGGTCTACAGATGGTAGAAAAACCCCCAAAAAATGCCTACAAATAGCAAATAAACCAACAATCAAAACACATAGAGTCATTGGTCTCACTGCTTAAAAATAAAAACAAGTAGAAAATTATGAAGACAATCAGAAGAAAATGTAAAGTACATAAAGAAGGAAAAACACGAGATTTTACCAGACATATTATTTAAAAAAATGATACAGGACAGTTCCAGAAAGATGGCATTGCGGTAACACAGCAGGGCACAGCTCTCTTATAAAATAGGGAAGAAAGCATTGAAATATTACAAGGGAGCTGCTTTGGGACATGCAGACCAGGAGAGTGGTGCACCCATCATCCAGGAGGGACTGGGGACAAAAAAGCGATGAGGCCAAGAGGAAAACAGAGTTGCTGGCTATGTGGCTGAGAATGCTGCCCAACCTCCATCCCTGAGGTGAGTAGAGTAGGTGAAATCTGTGGCTGAGCAGCCAACAGAGAGGGAAAAGGACATATTCCTTTCTGTGAAGAGGGAGGGTGTGGCTGAAGGTTGAGTGTAGTTTCTTTTCAGTGAGTTTGACCAGCAAAACCCATTTTTGAATCATTGGCTTAGAAGAGCTAGTCAATAGAAATTGAAGGATTCATCTCCATGGAAAGGTTTTTCTGAAGTGTCATCTGCTGGTCAGCCAGCAAAGTGAAGGAAGACAAAGGATGTGACTCCCATTTCTTTCCAAGGCAACGTAGATCTGGTCTATACTCCATTAGTGGCTCTCTGTTCCTCTTTTGATAACTTAAACAAGACAATATTAAAGTTTTTAAAAAGTTGAAGCAAAAACCAAAGAAGACCTGTGAAATAAAACCACTAGGCAATAGAGAGAAATTGATCAACACAATCAGACACCTAGCTATAAAATAAAATAACAAGTCATACTAAGAAACAGGAAGATATGGCCCAGCCAAAGGAACAAAGCAAGAATTCAGATAAGAGACAGGATTTAAAACAACTAATCAATGATGTTCATACAAATCTTAATCAATTTAAGGGAATGAAGGGAAATATGGCTAAAGAGATAGAAGATATTAATATAACACTGTTTTAGCATAAAGAACAGTTTAAAAACCTGCAAAGAAAATTATCAGTGCTTATGGGAATGAAAGATACAATAGATGAGATTAAAATACATAGAGGTTATAGTTAACAGCAATATTGTAATATTCTTGCTTCAATGTCAAAGAAGGTACTATATCAATGCTAAGGGTCAATAATTGGGCCTATGGGATTTTTCATTTTGGACTAAGGAAAACTTTCAATGGTTTATTGGTGCTAGGACTGCACAACTCTGTGATGAAATGAGAGCCACCAAATGTACACTTTTGATAGAATATATAAGGTATGGGACTGGATTACACAATGAACCATGTGGTGGAAGATGGACTGTGGTTAACAGTACAAATATGAGAGTGTTCTCTCATGAATTATACCAAATGTACAATAATAATACATAGTGTTAATATTAAGGGGTGCATGGAAAAATATACAAAGTGTAAGCTATGGAACATAGTTAGTGGTAATAGTCTGATCATGTTTTTTCATACTCTGTAACAAATGTTCTACAACTATGTAAGGAGTTGTATGTAAGGAGGGGTGATATATGGGAATTCTGCACATTATGCACAATTGCTTTGTAACTTCACAAATTCTCTAATAAAAATAAAAGTAAAAAGAAATACATTAGAGACATGCAAGTACAAATTTGAATTGACTGAGGAAAGAATTAGTGAATTGAAAGAGCATCTGAACCTGAAAAGATAGAAGAAAAGAAGGAGAAAAGAATGAAAAAAATTGAACAGGATATCAGGGAATTCAATGATTGCATGAAACACATGAAAATACATGTTATAGGTGTTCCAGAAGAAGGGAATGGAAAAGAGGTAGAAAGAATAATTGTGGAAATAATGACCAAACTTTTTCCAACCCTTATTAAAACACAGATATCAATATTCAAAAAGGGAAACATATTCCAAACTTCAGAAACCACATAGCTGACAAGGGTTTGATTTCCATTTTATATAAAGAGATCACGCAACTCAATGACAAAAAGACAAGAAACCCAAGTAAAAAATGAACAAAAGATTTGAATAAATATTTTTCCAGAAGAAATACAAATGACCAAACAGCACGCGAAAAGATGCTCAACATCACTAGTTATTAGGGAACTGCAGATCAAAATTACAATGAGATATTTCACACCATACAGAATGATTTTTTTTCTTCTTTAAATAGAATACTACAAATGTTGTAGAAGATATAGAGAAATAGGAATGATTTTTCCCTGTTGGTGGGAGTATAAAATGGTGCAGCCTCTGTGGAAGATGATTTGGTGGTTCCTCAGTAAGCTAAATACAGACATGCCATATGATCCAGCATTCTCACCACTTGGAATGTATGCAGAGAACAGAAAGCAAGGACCTGAACAGATATTTGCACAGTAATGTTCATAGTGGCATTATTCACAATTAGGTAGATGGAAACTACCTAAGTGCCTGTCACCTGATGCATGGATAAACAAAATGTTTGGGTTTTTTTAATATATGTAACTGTGAACTTTATTCTTCAAAAATTGTACTTAGTGGTTGCCATAGGTTCGGAGGGAATGTGGAGGAAGGAATGGATGGAACATGGGGCATCTTTGGAGTATTGGAGTTATTCTGCATGATCTTGCGATGACAGACACAGGCAATTACACATTATTTCAGAACCTCTAAAAGTATACAGTGCAAAAGGTAAACCATAATGTAAACCACCGACCATCGTTAGTAGCAATGCTTCAACACTTGTTCATCGATTATAACAAATATACCATACTCAGGTAGGATGTCATTGGTAGGGGAAGATGTGATGGGGGAGAAAGTGGGGAGTAGAGGAATCCCCTGTGTTTTCTTTTTTTTTAATAATAAATTAAAAAAAATTTTTTTAAGATACTTAGATTACATAAATGTTACACAAAAAGTATAGGGGTTCCCATATGCCCCACCTCCCACAACTCCCACAACCTTCCTCATAAACATCCTTCATTAGTGTGGCAAATCACCTGCAATGGATATACACATCCTGAGGTTTTGCCATTAAGCATGGACCATAGTTCACATTGTAGACCACACTCTCTCCCACACAGTTCTGCATGTTATATGATGATATAAAATGGCCTAAATTTGTCATTGTAATGTCACTCAGGACAATTCCCAAGTCCTGAAAAAGCCCCTGTATTACAACTGCTTTTCCCTCACCCTGCCCCCAGAGCATCCAGTGGCCACTGACTCCACATTTATGTTGTAATATCGTCCATTGCTTGAATCACAATATGTCTATAACAGAATACCAGTAAGCCCACTCTAGTCTATAGCTCTTCCCCCAGTCCTGAGGAGTCTGGGATGGTGATGTCCACTCCACCTCTCATTGAGAGGAGTCTTATATCCCATGGATAAGATGGATGGGATTATCCTGCCAGCAGCTGCAGACTATCTCCATTCACTGAGATGATCGTTGTCCATCATCTCCCCATAAGGTGTCCTGGGTGAGTCCATTGAGCTGTACAGTAGGAGTTGAAGCTCCACTGAGATTCCAGGCCCAGCTGGCACATGGACAGCCCAAAGACTCCAGTCTCTGGAAGTACACCTACAAACTCCAGCACCACATATAAGTTTGAATAGAAGGGACAGATGAACCATGTGCAGGGAAGACATATTTGAGTCCAACTCAGTCATGCTCAGGAGCACAAATTCCAAAGTAGGGCCCACTGGCAAGGCACCACACTCCAGAACTATCTGCCCTGAAATAGGATCTATGGGTCTCCAGAGCCCTCAGGAGCTCCTCTATTTGGGATGTTATCCACTTTGGAAATCTATGATGTCTTACTGAGATGTGCATAAGCATTACCTCCGGGATGACATCCCAACTCACTTTGAAGTCTCTTAGCCATATGAACTCATTTGTCCTCACCTTTCCCCCCTTTTAGTCAAGGTCTTTTTCCAGTTGTATTGTCATTTGGCACTTGGTAGTAATCCCTTGTTGCCAGGGAGGCTCATCCCCAGGAGTCATAGCTCAGGCTGGGAGGAAGGTAATGCATTCATATGCTGAGTTTGGTTTAGAGAAGGCTACATTTGAGAAACAAGGAGGCTCTCAGGAGGGAACCCTTAGAAACCCCATAATGATAGGCTAAGTTTCAATTTCAAGAGCAAAGACTCATAAGGCTAATCATCAATAACAGTGGCCCATCATTGGATCATCCCCCTTTGCCAGACACTGCCCCTGCACTTGGGGGAATATTGCTGCTTCTTTGGAGAACGTGGTAGAGCCCTCCAGGAGGTGAATTCAGTATTCTCTCATTTATTGTGTGATTCTCCACCCACTCTGACAATGCCCTGTGAACATTTGAACAATTTTATATACCTTGTATGTATGTTCAGGTGAACTTCCTCCCATGCACCCCCCATCCCTGACACCCCACACCAAGAATCCTCTCCCATCCCAGTTGTAACTGTTCTATGATCCAAAGCTTCTTTAAAGATGAATCCAATACAATAGCCAAATACAATTAATAGGAAAATGAAATAATAATGATAAGTTTAAATGTCTTTAAGAGATAAAATACATAAAAAACTTTAAAAAAAACTCAAAATAAAATTAAAAGATTGGGAAATTAAATTTTTTTTTTTAAAAATCAACTTTTTTTTGACATTTTGTCTTTTATCACTGCAATACCAGGTGTCCAGTCTGTACTGTGGCACCTTTGCCCTCTCATTCCCCAGTGTCTCAATATTTTTCATTTTGTTTTCAAAGAAGTTTTAGGCCACAGCAAAGTCACACAGAGAATACAAGAGATTCTCATATACCCAACCTCCTCCTTCTTTCCTCACTCTATATTAAAAACTTTTTATATGTGGATGGTAGCATTGTGATAACTGATATACAAATAGTGAAACATAGCTACTAAACATTGTCAATGGTTTATAGTATGGTTTACATTTTAGAATGAACACTTTTATAAATTTTGGTGATATTTACTATGTCCATGTCCTGCTTCTATTACTGTAAGATAATGAAGAACATCTCCACTGACCACTAAATACCCCCTGTTTGATCTATTCTGTTCCTCCCTCCCCATCCCCCTGGGACCCATGATGACCCCCTGGCTTGACTCGTTGGATGACAAGATTCTTAGTTACATGCAACAAGAGGTCTTGACACACTGATTTGTCCTCCCCTATTAGGAACAACCCATGCTCTTGAGAGAAACCCCCTGAACAAATTGCTCCTCCCAAAGATGGTAGTCCAGCTCCTTCCCTCTCATTATGTGGGTCTCCACCCACTGATCCAATATTTTATGACAGCATGAACACTCACACACTCCCTAGAAACCTGCTCCAGGTGCACCCTGTCTTGAATGCCCCCCAACCAACACCCTAAACCAGTGACCTTTCCTTGTCATATTGCCAAAAGAGCATTCCCACTTCTGTACTTCTGACCTCATACTCACAAATCCCAAGTGTTCACCTGGTCCCTCCCCAAACCCTCCCCCCAGTACCCTGGAACATCTAATCCACCCTTCCCAATCAACCCACCTGTCAACCCTGGATCACCAAACCCAATAATATCACTACCCACCTGTCCTATTGCTTCAATATACAACTACACTCTATCACTTTACCAAAGATTACGTTCATGTGGGTGATGTCTCACAACCTTCTCTTCTTTTTCTCTTTCTTGTAAACCGATCTTTCAGACAATAGCTCTCTGAGACTGTTCAATTTCCTTAATTCATATCAGCAAGGTCATGTAGTGTTCATCCTTCAATGCCTGGCTTGCTTCACTCAACATAATGTCTTCAAGATTCATCCATATTATCCCGTGTGTTAGCATTCTATTCCTTCTTACACCTGAGTAATATTCCATTGTCTGTATGTACCACATTTTGTTTACTCATTCACCTGTTGATGGGCACCTGTGTTGATTCCAACTTTAGGCAATAGTGAAAAATGCTGCTCTGAACACTGGTGTGCATATATCTATTCGTGTCTTTGCTTTCAATTCTTCTGGGTATATACCCAGCAGTGGAATCACTGGATCATACAGAAGATCAATAGTTAGTTTTTTGAGGAACCACCATAGTGTCTTCCACAGTGGTTGGACCATTCCACAATCCCACCAGCAGTGGATGAGGTTTCCCATTCCTCCACATCCTCTCCAACACCTATAGTCTGCTGCTTTTTTAAATAGCTGCCATTCTAATGGGTGTAAGATGGTATCTCATTGTAGTGTTGATTTGCATTTCCCTAATAACTAGCGATGTCAAGCATTTTTCCATGTGCTTTTTAGCCATTTGTATTTCTTCCTTGAAGAAGTGTCTTTTCAGTTCACTTGATGATTTTTTAAGTGGGTTGTTTGTCTTTTCATTTTCAAGGTGTAGGATTTCTTTATCTATGTAGGATATTAGACTCCTATCAGAAATATGGTTGCCAAATATTTTCTCCCATTGGGTAGGCTGCCTTTTCATTTTCCTGATAACTTCCTTTGAGGTGCAAAAGTTTTTAACTTTGAGGATATCCCATTTATCTATTTTTTCTTTTGCAGCTTGTGCTTTGGGTGTGAAGTTCATTAAACCATTTTCTTTTACAAGGTCCTGTAGATGCTTCCCTACATTATCTCCCAAGGTTTTTATGGTCTTGGCTTTTATTTAGATCTTTGATCCATCTAGGGTTGATTTTTGCATAAGGTGTGAGATGGTGTTCCTCTCTCATTCTTTTGAATATGGATATCCAGTTCTCCAAGCACCACTTGTTGAAGAGGCCATTCTCTGCAAACTGAGTGGGCTTGGTGGCCTTGTTGAATATCACATGACTGTACATGCGAGGATCTATATAAGAACTATCAATTCGGTTCCATTGGTCAGTATGTCTATTCATGTGCCAATACCATGTGGTTTTGACCACTGTAGCTTTCTAGTATGTTTTAAAGTCAGATAGTGGGTTTGGAAGAAAAGATGGCATCGGCTTAGGAGGGCGACTGCAAGCAGCTCCCAGATCACGGCAGAGAGTGGACAGGGTGCGGCACGGGTGTCTGTGCTGTGGGTGTGTGGAGTAAGAAGCTTGGGACATCTATCTGGACAGATCGATGGTGTGGACTGAACCATAGAGATTCGTGAGTTTTAAGCCTGCCTGTGGTGCTTAACACAG
>JAQZBX010015161.1:0-37832 GCA_029593785.1 Cabassous unicinctus
ACCTGGGCCACCTCAGTTCCTGGTTTCTCGTCGTGTCTTGTCTTGGCTCTCCCTTGTGTCTCTCTCCTGTTACGTCATCATCTTGCTGCGTGGCTTGGTGGGGTCTGGCATGCCTGCGCACCGGACAGCCTGCAAGCCTTCTATATTTTTCTTTGTTTTACCCGGAGGTCCACGGGGATCGAACCCAGGTCCCTCCAATGGGAGACGGACGCCCAACCATTTGAGCCACACCCACCCCCTTGGCCTTTAGTTTTATAAAATTCCATGAGGTTGTGAATTCTGGGGATCTTTCCTCAGAAATGATGGCTATTTGTAAGATGTTAAAAAAAGAAAAGTCTGTGGCATGCCGAGAAGCGAAGAGGGAGAAAGAAGAATGAGAACTTTTTTTCTCATCATTCTCTACTTCTTCTTGACAGAGTATTTCTTGAACTTGTGATCCTGGTGCCATTCTCAGCCGAGGTGGGTTGGGGGAGTGCTCACCTGTGGGTACTAATGTAGTTTCTAATATCTTGGTCACTCTGCTCTCCTGTTCCCCATCTGCCTATCTACTTTTCTACCTTTCTACCTACTTATGTAACCACTGACACAATAGTTGTTTATACTTGTTATTGTAATGGCTATTAGCTTAGTTACTTGTTATTGTAATGGTAACAACTCCATCTTCCTTTGTTTGAATCCATAAAAACTCTAAACTCTTCAGACTTGGGGAGACAGATTTGAGCTTAGGGGCTCTGTCTCTAATGCTAGTCAAACTTGCATTAAAGCCCATTCTCTCTCTGAAACACTGGTGTCACTACATTGATTTCAATGAGCATCGGGCAGCAAACCTGTGGTTTCAGCAACATCACCTATCCAGCCAACAAGACTCTTTCCAAAATTAACGTGAGACAACTTAGCATGGCTATATTACAAACACCATCAGTCTAGCTTTGCTAGTTTAGAAAACTTCAAGGTTTTTCTAAAACAATGTATTTTTTTTGATGTACAGCAAAAGAATCACTTTAAAGAATTTTCCAGTACATTTGCAAATTTCCTGTTTTTAAATCTATGCTTTACTAACAACACAAATTGCTTCATTCCATGATACTGTTTTGACCATGCATCCAATAATGATAAGATGACTTGAAGTTCACCATAGACCTTCAGCAAAAGAGCTGAACAAAAATGAACTTGAGGAGATAATACAAAAGAAAAATGCCCTTAAATGGTCAAGAGAGACAAGATCGCATAAGATCAGGCACATTCATTTACAAGACTTAGAATTGTCCCATGTAGCCTGATTGCAGGTAAATTTCTCTTCTTTTATACTGGTTCAGTATATAAGCATATAAGATTATTTCCACACCAAATCAATGCTTTCTCATTTGTATTCACCATTTGTAGTTACACTGAGAGTTTAAGAATTAAATACTTCAACATAATGTTAAATTCATAAAGCAGTCATTTTACTCACCTCTGGTGTTTGAGCAGCTGAATTCCACATAATTGGCCTCTGAAGGAATATGACCTGCTTTGTAGCCAAATTCCCTTCACTGCAAATTAAAACAACAGGATTTGTGAATTAGTAATTTTATATATTTCACACTTGGCAAGAATATTCATGTATCCTTTGTAAAATAATCTTTTGATACAAAAATAATTAAATAATGTGATGCAATATATGTTGCAGCTGGAAAAACAAACAAGAAAAACCTAAAAACTGAATATGGTCATTACAAAGAAAACAACTTTAATGTTTAAAGACTTGCACTCTCACTGTACTAAATAACTATTTTCATCTCTTTGTGTTCCCTCTTGGTCTTGTTAAAAGAAATAAAACAAAATATAGTTACTAAGACTGAGCAAAAGTGGGTTCTTTTCTCCCAATGTGTCTTTAAAGCCAATTCCTGAGACACTGGGGTTTCAAAGAGAGAAAGAGTTTTATTGGTTACACAAGCAATGGAGCACAGTGGCCTTCTGACCCCAAACTGCCTTCCTGATCTGTAGAAATTCTAATATTTTATAACATCGGGGTGCTAATGAATAATTGGAGTGGAGCTGAACACAGGCCCCTTTATTAAAAGACATTAAAGTACTGAACAGGACTGGCAGGGGGTTGGGGTAGCAAACCTGGGTCAGTCACAAGGATTTGGGAGAGGGGTATACAGGACAAAGGTCATTTACAAGGTCTTTCATGAGGATTTTAAACAGAGATGGGTGGAGTGGTTACCATCCCAATAGTAAGTATACACAAGTGTGAGTTCAATCTAGAATAACCATCACAATAATAAGCATACAGGGTGAGCTTAAGTCTAGAGTACCCATAAATAGGGTGGAACCACTCTAGCCAGCTTCAGTAATTTCAGGTGTTAACCTTTTGCTATTTTATAATATAAAGTCATCTATATAGTGATTTAGTAATCATAATTATTTGTTAATTCTTTTTGAAATTAAATGTTATTATTTATTTTAAACTGATATGCTTGAATGTCACACCACTTTTTAAAAAAAGATTTATTTATTCTCCCTGCCCCCTTGTTGTTTTGCACTTGCTGTCTGCTCTCTGTGTCTACTCCTTGTGTGCTCGTCTTTTTTTTTATTTTTTAATTTTTATAGGCAAACTTTCATATAGGAACTTTATTATGAACCTGATTTCACATACATTAGACAGAATGGCAATTACATTTAAAATTATCTTTTAAAAGTTTGTTGCATTATAGATATGTTACCAAACTTCTAGAAGATAACATGAGATATTGCATCCCATCTTTGGACAGACAGTAACACCAGTACTGAAACTGGTTCCCAGATCAGTGTGTACCATCTGCTTTCTCGTCTAAGGGAAGAGAGGAAGTAATGAAGCAGGCGTTGTTGATGCAGTAATTACTGGAATATTGTTTATATTTTATTTGGTAATCAGCTGATGATTATTGCCCTTCTGCTCTGTTTGGACAGCTGCCACTTAAAGTACTGCATCATACCCATTCATTCCAAAAGGCACCATAGATGGTAAAATAAGCCTCTTAATAAGGAACAGCACCTCAAATTCATAGGTGATGTCCAACGTTGGTCTATAATTGATCTCAGATAGTATGATCATATCATTCCCTGGAAAATACAATTTTCTTGATACCACAATTAGTGACAGGATAAGAAAACTCGTAGTTAAATAACAGCACCCTTGTAGCAGAACAGTTATTTCCCAGATATATGTCACCAAATCTAACTTCTGTGTCATTAACAAATGGCTTTCTTTTCATTCTGGCTACCAACCAATCCTCAGTACACAGTGAAGTCACTGCAGGTTCAAGCCCAGATCCAGATTTCCAAACCAACAAAGGAACGAGGAGGAAGAGAACCCCTGAGAACAGCGAGGCTTTCGTCATGCTGGACACAAACACACAGCACTCACGGGAAACAGGAAGTGGCTCGTCTTCTTTTTAGGAGGCACCAGGAACTGAACCCGGGACCTCTCAAGTGGGAGGGAGGTGCCCAATGGCTTGAGCCACCTCCACTCCCACTGTTGTGTCTCTCATTGTGTTTTCTTGTTGTGTCTCTTTGTTGTGCCATTTCATTGTGTCTCATTGTTGCGTCAGCTGGTCTCCTTTAGGAGGCACCGGGAACCAAACCCTGGACCTCCCATGTGGTAGGTGGGTGCCCAATGACTTGAGCCACAGCTGCTTCCCAATTATTTGTTTTTGTTTTTTTTTAAAGATTTATTTATTTTATTTATTTATCCCCCCCTTGCTGCTTGTGCTGCTGTGTCCATTCGTTGCCTGTCTTCTCTGTGTCTGCTTATCTCCCCCTTTGTGTGAGGTCTTGCCGCTGTGAGCCGGCCTGCCCTCACAAGGAGGCGCCTGGAAGCGAACCCGGGGCCTCTCATATGGTAAACGGGTGCTCTATCCATTGCGCCACACCCGCTTCCTGCCGTGAGGTTGCTGCATCAGCCCACCGCACCGCTCAGGCCAGCATGCCCTCATAAGGAGGCCTCGGGACGCGAACCCGGGCCTCCCATATGGTAAACGGGGGCTCTGTCCACTGAGCCACACCCGCTTCCCCCCAATTATTTGTTAATTCTTAACCCTCAGTTATATTACTATGGCTAAGAGATTTAAAATGGAGTTGGGAGGTCCTTCTCTTATGCAGGTCTCAGCTAGTTATCACTATCTGCCAAAATATGCAAAGCCTCAAGCATCTAAGTTACTCAAAACCCTAAGATATCCTGACACCATAAAATAAGCCACAAGATAAAGAACTAAGTTAACTATCTAACCTGAAGGACAAGTAGAGTACTCCAAATAGCCACTAACCACAAACAACTTGTCTCATCTTCTTTTCCTTTAAAAACTCTTGCCTGGAAATGCCAAGACTGGGACAGGATTTGGGCTGCTATCTGAATCTGTGCTCCATGAATTGCAATTCTAAGACCTCAAGTGAATGTCTTTGTTGCCTTGCAGTTTAGGTTGCTATTTCTCAGTTGATAGTGTAGTACCAGAAAAACCCGGTATAGCTTAAAAAGTACAAAGGCATTATACTGAAACTTAACAATTATGATTACTAAATCATTATCTGGATGCTTTTTCACTTCCAGTAAATTATAAAATGGCCAAAGTTTAATAACTGAAATTACTGAAACTGGCTAGGCTGACTTCACCCTTTGTATGTGGCCATTTCTGACAAAAACCCTGCCATTGTAATGATTATTCCAGGCAGATCTTACCTTTGCATGTGAACATTTGTTATTCATTTCTATTATTCACCTTCCTCTATTTGCTATCCATATGAAAAACCTTGTAGCTGACCTATGTTTCCCATAGCCCTTCTCCCAGATGCTGTGATCTTGATAATGATGGTAACTTTGTGACTTACCCCGATTTGGTACCTACCCCATCCTGTTGAACCCCTTAATGTTTATTAATGCAAGAACCTGTACAAACTTCACCCCAATTATTCATTAGCATACTGATGTTATAAAAAAAAAAAATATTAGAATTTCTGCAGATGGGAAAGGCAGATTTGACACATTCCCACCACCTGTCCTTCTGTTGCCGGATTCCCTCTAGGTTCTAGGCTACGTTACATAAAAGAATTTAAGAACATGCTGGTTTAGTTAGGCCAGTAGTTTAGTAAGGAAATGAGAGAAGAGGAGAAAATAACAGATTACTGGTTCCCAGGTATATTTGCGGGTTAGTTCAGGCAAAGAAGGGGAAAAAAAGAGCAGATTTAGCTTCTGTGCTTGTTTTTAATTAATGGTTTAAACATTAATTATTCCTCCCACTTGCTAATGTTTGGGAGAAGGGTCCCAGCTGTTTGCTGTTTTGATTGATTATCCCACCCGTCAATTCCCCGGCGGGGGGGGGCTCAATGATAAAGCCCCTTGAGAATATCTGGGGCTTTTCCTTGATACTGGATGAAATCTGTTCTAAATGGAGGGTTCTTGCAGGGTTCTTCCAGCAGCCTTCTCAGGGGGAGTTCCAGGTGGAATTCCATGGCCACGTGTTTCACGGCCACGTTTTTCTGCCAGTTGTCTTCCCATTCCCTAAACTAGCCTGCCTCACTTCCACTAGCATTATTAAACCTGCTTTCTCTCATGACCATCCTGGTGTGGACTCCAATTCATCTATTCTGGGTAAGAACCTAGAGGGATAAATAGTCTTCATCCACATGTGTATTTTTGCATGTCTATAACCACCGAATATTTACACATGTGTTTTACATATTTATTTTCTATGCCTTTCACTAAACATCCTTTCCTTGCTTATATACTGTGACAATATTTTTGCAAAATATCCCAAAGAATCGAGATACCAAGATGTACTAAGTCTTTCCTTTATTATTGGAAAATTAGGATTAGGTTGATTCCAGTTTTCTCTTAATTACAAATAATGCTGCTATAAAAATATGTATAGTCTTCTTTATTCTTATGAATTATTTATTCAAAATAAATTCTCAGGAGTGGGATTATTAGGTAAAAGTGTGATTTATACTTCTTGGTATGTATTCTCAAATTTGCCTCATAAAAAGAAGAAACCAATTTTGGCTGCCACATGTGAGACACTTTATATACACTTTTGACTGAGGGACTTCAACTGCAGCTAGTTTTATTTTCAGATGCTTCTTTGTAGTCAGCCACTCAGTATTCTCCTTATTTAACTATCATCATGGCAAATTACCCCTTGCCTGACTACTTGGGTTTTGGATTCCTCTGAGGTGCTTTTCACAGAGTCTCCATGGATTTATGGGAGGAGCATCTGTAGCTAATGTTGCTCAGTTACGACTTTTATTATGCAAAAAAACCAAACAAAACCCCACTATTAGCTGGATTTTATGCAGAGCTCCTTTTCAGGGAAACAAATGCAACATTGAAACTCTAGCCCAAGAGGCATATGTCAACCCCACAGCATTTGAAAATCCCCAAATTTACTGATACAGATGAGTTTTGATAAACAGAAAATCATCCCCAAAGTAATACTGGGAAACTGCTGCTGCCTTTTTTCTTTCTTTTTTTTTTTAGATGACTTTTATTTTAGTTTCACTTTAGTTTGACCTTTATCTCCAGTTAGAACAAAAAGACTTGGTATGAAATATATCATAACTTTTGTGAATAACTTAAATCACCATACCATAGCACTTATGCAGGTATAGAGCAGTGTTTTTTAAACTTTGCTGCGCATCCCAAAAACCGAGGATACTTGTTGGAAATACAGATTCCAGGGCCCACTCCAGATCTCCAGAAGCTGCATCTCACCAGGCTCCTTAGGTGACCCTAATACACAATAAAGTTTGGGAACCAGGGCTAGAAGAGACAGGCCTTGAACTATGGCATTCTTGGGTCCTAGGTGAGGCAGGTTAGTACAGGGAAAGGGAACACTTGGATAACAGCTGAAGATCTGGCAGACAACATGGGTGACAGACAACTCTGCCCAGAAACCTCCTGGGGGAAGGCTGCCGGAAACATCCCGTGAGACCCTGGCCATGAGATCCCATTTGGAACTCTTTCTGGGGACCCCCGGATACCTTCAAACAAAAGGCCTCACCACTGGCCCCCTGAGAGCTGACAGGCAGGGCAGCCAATCAGAACAGCAAACAGCTGGGGCCCCTCCCCAACATTATGAAGGGGGAGGAGGAAGACTTTAAAAAGGCCTGACCTGGGGCCCCATGCATGCAACTCACCCTGCAGCACACCCACAGTCTATGTGTCAGACTGTGTACTTTTCTAGTTCTCTAGTTTCTTAATAAACTCTTTACTCCTTTGCCTACCCTATGGCATGTCCTTAAATTCTTTTATGTGACATAAGCCAAGAACCTAGAATCCCAGAACCTAGAGCATTCTGCTAACATGGGGATTATTTGGTCTTGAATGATAAAACCTACCAATGGTACCTCTAAATATAGAATGTGGAAAAAAAAAAAAGATTCCTTTTCTGGAAGCATCCTTGGAACCTAATTTATTTCAATACATTCTTCCAATGTGGCATGTGTCCTTTAAGTTTTTTGGACAATTTAGTCAGACAGGTTATGCAAAGCCATCCTGAGAACACATAGTTCACTAGCTTTAATTTCTTAGTTTATACTCTGACCTGACTTGTCTAAAATATAAAGGAATTTGGGCTTTTCCCTCATTGCGCCCTGAGAGCAAGATGGGTCACCAGCAGCCCTACTGGAGCCATCCACGAAAATTCGGCCAGGGTTCCCGCTCTTGCCGCATCTGCTCAAACCGACCTGGTCTAATCCAGAAATATGGTCTCAATATGTACCGCCAGTGTTTCCATCAGTATGCGAAGGATATAGGCTTCATCAAGTTGGACTAATTGATCTTCCTTGACTTGGAGTGTCCAGAACATCTACCAGACTAAAACAATGCTAGTTCTTTGTATATAAAATAAAACTAAAAAAACTAAAAAAACTAAAAAAACAAACAAAAAAAAAAACAACAACAAAAAAAAAGGAATTTGGGGTGTAGGTGAGAAATTACTCCATCTGCATTCTGATGGGAATCCTGGCAGCAACCCCAAATTACAGAAGAGTATATCTGTGGATCTCAAGGCAGCGTGGGAGGAAGAAGGGAAAGACTCCATTAAAGCCTCAATGGAGTGGAGGTGGGGCAGGTGACTACATCAAGAACAAGCTTGTTGGGGGGACCTGAAGAGCAGTACCCAATTCTGAGTTGAGAATTCCATGTCTGAAATAGGATTCTCTCTACCAATGTTCTGCTTGGTATTTAACAAATTATGCAATATACCTGGAAAAGGAGAGGGCAAACCAACTACAATTTACTCAGTTAAATGGGACAGTGGCACAGTCTCACCTGTGGCTATTGCAGTGTAAAGAGGATTTACCCCTTAAAAAGGGCAAAAACTTTGAAAGCATGGGGCAGGATCTGTACTCAGTTAAAAGAAACAAGTAATACCGTAATTAGCTTCACGCAGAGTGGTTTTTGGGAATTCTACTGAGACTGACCTCTCTTAGGCTGACAATCTTAGAACAGCCTCCGGATGCCTTTGCAAGAAAGGCTGTCATCCTTCCTGCTGGATCTGCTGACCTCTTGGGGAGGTCCTCAGAGCCACATCCCCATTTGAGATATGTCTGAGACCTATATGTTTCTAGTCTTCTAGGGGCCATTCTGATTTAAAATAAGCCCTCCTATTTCCAAAATATCTGTGAGACTGTGTGGAACTCCTTTTGATGTGGAGAATCTAATCATGGTAGAGTGAAGGGAAAGAGGTCCAGAGCCCTACAGAGGAATGATTATTCGGTAGGGGACAAGCAAGTCACTCAGGCCTCAAGTGGCTCCTGAGGTAATTCTATTTGTTGAGCTGCGGTAGAATATTTGCCCAGTAGCAAAGGTTTCTGAGAGGATTTGACTGGTGAAGTTACTACATGACCCGAGAGAGTACTTCAAATGCCCTGCATGCACTCAGATGACAGGCCTCACATCTCCTATTTCTTACAGAAAATTTCATCCAAAAAGTTCTGTTAGTTAATGAGAAATTTAAGAACTTTCAGATTCTATTCAGACTATTAATGGGCTGTCATGCTTTGATGTAATAGAAAAGGAATGCAGCTTTTGAAAAATGCCTGATTTATACAAAGTAGTTGCAGCTCTCAAAAAGTTCTTATACCTATATGTTGGTTAAGACTATAGGCCGTTGCGAGTGGCTGTGACTCAAGTGGTTGAGCGCCACCTTCCCACATGGAAGGTCCCAGGTTCCATCCCCGGTGCCTCCTAAACAAACAAACAGGCAAACAAATGAAAATACCAACTCAGGGGAGCCAATGTGGCTCAATGGTTGAGCGCTGGCTTCCCATGTACGAGGTCCTGGGTTCAATCCCTGGCCCCCAGTAGTGCAAAAAAAAAAAAAAGTATAGGCTGCTATAAAGCCAGCAAGGAAATGGTCTATAGAGAAGTTGTGACAGCATTCACTAGTCCTTTTATTCCTAGGGCAACAGGAATGGTGCTGTTGTCAGCATGAGGGACAGGTCAGCTGGGTGGGCCCTGGAGGCAACGGTGCCAGGCAAGGTGAATGGATAAGAGAGCCCAGCCTAGGAAGGAAAGGAGGGTAATTAATACAGAAGAAAAGGCAGGAAGTTACCATCACTCCAGAGGCCAAAGCTCAGGTCAGACATGGGGCACTGAGCCAAATTAAAGGGAAAAAGCAAATATCAAATCTATGAGGCTCATTGGAAAAATAGGATTGGTGGGAGAAGCAAAGTCAGGTCCAGACCAGACCAACCGAAGCAGAGTGTAAGTGTAATATTCGAGTCAACACCGAGGCTCACACCAAGGATCAGGCAAAGACAGGAGCTGGAAGAGGCAAGATAAGCCATCAGCACTGCTGTCCCTGGGACCGAGGGCTCTGCCCTTTGCTTTGGTATTAAGTCTATCTCTCAATGTGGGCAGAAAAGGACTGAGGGCACTAGTGTGGAATCTGGCGAGAGCAAGCCAGGGGAGGATATGGGTTCTATCAGCTCTCTACCTCTATGCTACAAATGTCTGGATACATCATTTTTCTGTGATGTGTTTATCAAAGACAGTCAAGGGTGGAAGAAAAGCATACATGGCTTTAGAATCAGATAAACCCTGGGTTTGAATCCCACCTCTGTCACTTACTAGCTATGGGATGCTGTCAGTCACCCAAACTTTCTGAAGCAATTGTTTCTCTTTTGTAAAACAGAGATGGCTCTAACACTATCAATGAGATCTAAACGGGAAGTTCCTAACACAGACCCTGGAGCACAGTAGATATTTAACAAATGTTCCCTTTCCCTTCCCTACCTTCTATGTGTTTCATAAGAAAACAAAAAGAAGATTGTCTATATGAGTGGCATTTAAGGGAGAGGGATTTGCTATGGCAACAATACAACTATCAAGAAAAAGACTGTGATTAAAAAAATAAAAAGGAAATAAATTTTAAAAAAAGAAAGAAAAAGAAAAGAAAGGAAAAGAAAAAGACTGTGGCTTCCCCATAACAGAAGATCTCATGGACTAACATAATATAAATAACTTTGATTTGTGTAATGCTGTTACTGTACTAAGTACTTTCCACGTCCATTATTACATTTGTTTCTAATGCTAATCCTTTAAAGTGGGCAGAATAGATGTTATTTTCTCCATTTTATGGATAAAGAAGTTGAGACCCAGAGATTTGCCTTGGGTCACTTCTAGTTCCCATTCTTTCCTTAACACCACACTATCTCTATAGGCATATGTAGAATGAATGAACACAGTGAAAGCCTGACTACAGAAAGGAATGGCCTACTTTAATTCTGATCTGACTAAGAAACTTTATAATTTGTAAATTATAATTAAATTAGTGTACACTATTTTGCAAAAGTCCAGATTTTTATTTAGCATGTACCAAATTAAGCATTTAAGCTTACAATTAATGTTCAGGGATTGTAGTGAGAATAATAACATAAAAATAAATTTTTCAGTTTTCCTGGACCAATTAAACCATTTAAACTGACCATACAAGTCCTGATATAAGCATGGTGTATCAGTCAGCCAAAGGGGTGCTGATGCAAAATACCAGAAATCGGTTGGTTTTTATAAAAGGGTATTTATTTGGGGTAGAAGCTTTTAGTTAACAGGCCATAAAGCATAAGTTACTTCCCTCACCAAAGTCTGTTGCCACATGTTAGAGCAAGATGGCTGCTGATGCCTGCAAAGGTTCAGCCTTCCTCTTAACTCTTAAGGCTCCATGGTCCCAGCTTCTTCCAATATCACCTGTAGGCTGGGATAAGTCTTGTCACTTTCCCGGGGCTTATTTCTCTCCTGGCTCAGCTGTTCTGTTCTCTCCACAAGGTCAACTGTAGATTATAGGCTTTCTCTCTTCCCAGGGCCTCTGCCATATCTATGGAGCTATCTCTATTCCTCTGTGTTCTCCTGCGTGTTTACTTCCCAGAGCTCCAGCTCAAAACTCCAGCATCAAAACTAACTCATCTGCCTTGTCGTGTGAGTCCCCGCCTCCTTGGTCCTACTGACGTGGCCCAATCAAAGCCTTAATCATAATTTAATCAAGTAAGAGTAAAACCTCCGAATCCAACACAATCTAATATACCCAGAGGAACAGACCAATTTACAAACATAATCCAATATCTATTTTTGAAATTCATAAACAATATCAAACTGCCATACACGGCGAAAGGAAAAAGAGAGAGGAGCAATTTAAGTTTCATGGTATTTAAGCACCATATGAAAGCTTTGTCTTAAAATTCACTGAAAGCTTTGTCTTAAAATTCCCCCCATGAATTCAGTTTTACACAAGAGTGAAGAGCTCTAGATATAAAGACAAACAACATAAAAGCAAAACTAAAAATCAGTGTTATCATAGTTTGATAATATCCTTGGTGATATTTTAACATTTTAATTATTCTTGTAGGAATATAAGGGACACTTGAACTTCTGCTTGATCCAATATTTGCTTACAATTTCAAGCATCTTTGAAACAGAGTTGGAGTACTAGAGCAAATTTGTGCATAGGTGGGATAGAGTTTTTCTACATTCTTTAAAATATAAAAACCATGGTCATGTTTGATTGTCCTCTCGGAATCATCCCCTCTACCCAGTCTTTCTGGCCAATTTCTGAATCTCTGCTTGTGGCATTCTTCCACGTGGAATGCCCACATACCACCTCTGCTGTTCATATCCTGCCCATCTTTTGGGGTTCAGTTGAGGTGTCACCTCCTTCAGAAAGCCTTATCTAATCCCCCCTGGAAGAGCTTTTCCTCCTACCAGGTCTAAGCTCCCTGACCTTGTCTTCTCATCTGTGTCTTTCATGTTAATTAGTTGAAAGCCCCCCCTTTTAATTGGTGCCCAGTAAATATTTGAAGAATCAAAGAATTTATGATTCTTCAAATCATAACTTGATCCTCTACCAAATTTGCTATAAAAAATGTCAATTTTTACCTTAATTTCTTGAAGAGAAAAGGATTGGGCCTATTTGTATAATTACTGGTGATAATGATTAAAGGGGATTCTGGCAGGTTTTCAGGGCTGACAATAATATGCTTGGGATAATGTAGTGACAACAGATTAAAACATGTTGTTTCCACGGTAAAACAGCTTTAAACCTTGGTGATGTAATATTGTATAGGATAATGAAACAACAACCTTAAAGACACACTAGAAAAAAAATCTTTATGTAATTTAGTAATAGGATATATTTGAGTAATGAAGGAGATGAGGGAAAAAAAAAAACATTTTATGTATATAGACCATTCAAGTACGGCTTAGATGATAGAAGAGTAGGAAAAAGTTTAAATTGTTTAAGACGCTATTGTTGTAGATGAGACAAAGGTATTTAAGGAAGAAAATCTTCATTGTCAGTGGTTCTAAGTTATATTTTCAGACATGAGGGCCTCAAAAGAAAGATGAAGACATTTATTTTTCTGGATATGAGCGTAAATGTAAGCATGCATCTTTATAGTCTAGTCATTTGTCTTTATTGCTTTTATTGGCTTGTAATGCTTATTGCTGATTTCAAATATAATGAACTACAATATTTACATTTTCCTAAATATCTTGATTTTGGATAGACCAAGTGATCATGTGACAATGGGGTTCAACATATTAGGTAGGGACTTTGGTTCTGCCGAAGGATTAAGCCTTTTTTAAAATTTTATTTTTAATATTTATTTATTTCTCCCCCCACCCCCTCGTTGTCTTTGTGCTTGCTGTCTGCTCTTTGTGTGTTCTTCTGTGTCTGCTTGTCTTCTCTTTAGGTGGCACCAGAAACCGATCCTGCGACCTTCCAGAGTGTAGAGAGGCTACTCAATCTTTTGCACCACCTCAGCTCCCTGGTCTGCTGCATCTCTCATTGTCTCTCTTCTGTGTCTCCTTTTGTTGCATCATCTTGCTGTGCCAGCTCTCCATGCAGGCCAGCACTCTGTGCGGGCCAGCACTCCTGAGCGAGCCAGCACTCTGCATGGGCCAGCTTTCCATGTGGGCCAACTTGTTTTTCATCAGGAGGCCCCGGGAATCAAACCCTAGACCTTCTATTTGGTAGACAGGAGCCCAATCACTTGAGCCACATCTGCTTCATGGATTAGGTCTTATAATAATAGCTTTAATTTATTAGCCTAGTATGCACCAGCCCTACATAGGTACTTTTCATATATTCTCTCACTTAATCGTCACAACAATCCAGTGAAGTTGATATTATTACCTAATATTCCAGAAGAAGAAACTGAGAGGGTAGGTGATTTGCCTAAGGTCACACAGCTAGTAAATGGTGAAACTGTACTTAAAATGAGATCTGTTTAGCTTCAAAACCTGGACTCTTAACCATTCTTCTAGTTTTAGAGACTAACACATTTTAGGCTCTTTCCTCCATCTTGACCAAGATGAAATGTATATAAATTTTCCTTTATATTTAGAGATGACATGTGTGACCATTTGAATTTTGAGACTCCCAGAAAAGATTATGTTTTTTAATGAATCCATTCCTATGGATGTGAGACCTTTTGATTGTATTAGATTCAGTTAAGGGACCTTGATTAGATCACTTGATTAGCTCGTTTTTGTTTGGACTACGTCAATGAGGCATGACTCAGGTTGGTCTCTACCCTCTTGCTGGGTTTTATATATACTGAGAACACATAGAGAGACACACAGAAAAGGGAGCTCTGCCATTTTGACCCGGTCATGTGAGAGAGGGGACTCCAGGTTCATCTACAGCTGCAGAAAGACAGAGAAGTTCCAAGAGTCTCAAGTAGACGAGGCCCAGGGAGAGATGCCTGATTGTCCATAGCTGAACTCCAGGAGAAAGTAGAGACCTGCAGACCCACCATCTTGCCTTACCACGTGGAAGGACTCCAGGATATGTTAGCAACCAACCTTTGGTGAGAAAGCATCTCCGATAATGCCTTGATTTGGACATTTTTGCAGTTTTGGAACTATAAGTTTTTACTCCACATAAATCCCCCTTATAAAAGCCAACCCATTTCTGGTATTTTTGCATTGGAAGCCTTTGGCAAATGAAGACAACATGGCTAACAATGATTAGTATCTTTGTGGGTACATGTTAATATATATATATGATAGCATCATTGGACAAGAATACAAAGGCAGAGTTTTATCAACAATCCTTGTTATTAGGTAATAACCATGAACCTTTAACTTCATTCTCTATTGTCTAAATTTCAGATTCTTGGAAGGATCAAAATAAGCATCAACATTGCACAATGTCCCTGCCTACAAATAAAATTCTGTGTGTTCTAGTGTGCCTTGTTGCATAAGGCCAATTACTGTGAAGATACTTTTTTCTACTCTCCTCTTTTTATAGAGTTGTGCTGGTTTGAATCTTTTGTGGATCCCAGAAAATCCTTTTCTTAAAGTGAACCTATTCCTGTGCCTGTAAACTCATTGTAGATGTGACCTTTTGATTAGATTCAGTTAAGGGACCTTTGATTAGATCGCTTTAGACTAGATTGCTTTGGTTAAGGACCTTTGATTAGACTGAGGGACCTAGGGTGGGTCTTACTCCTTTTATTGGAATCCTTTATAATGGAAGACTGAAAAACCACAGACATAGAAAGAAAGCTGTAGAGATGGAGAGAAGGAATCTAGGAGCTCAGAGAGGAACCTGGGAGAGAGAAAAGCCATGGATGGAGCAGCCCAAAGCAGAACTAGCAACGAGGCCCAGAGAAGAGAGGGATGGGCATTGTGCCCTGCCATGTGCCTGATTGTCCACAGCTGCAACTTGGTGAGATAGCATCTCCTTTTTTTTTTCTTTTAATGTCAACAATCTTTTATTACCAAACTCATGGCAGGGTTAACTCTATAACCCAGTTAACAGCAAAACAGCATCTCTAACAAGATCAAAAATGGAGGTGCAGACCTAATAAAGGTTGTCTCTTACTTTTTTTTTTTTACTGGGAGGTCCTGGGGATCGAACCCAGGTCCCTCCATATGGGAGACAGACGCCCAACCATTTGAGCCACATCTGCCCCAAGGTTGTTTCTTAAACAAAAGATAAAAACATAAATACCTTTTTAAAAAGTAAAATTCTTCAGTGTTGCAGAAAAACAAGTCCCAAACTGATTGCAAACCATAAAAAACCTTCATGACAGTCTATGCTGCCTTCAAAACTCTAACTTGGTATAAACATAGGAAAAACAGCATCAACCCCTATATTAGGAAAAATAAAACAAACTTTCTCCTCTTCCTTGTTCAATTTCCACCATTTATTCCAAGCAACACCCAAAGAATAAGTACAAACAAGACCTATCTCATTTCTCTTGGTGCTGCTCATCTGCTAAGACTCACCAAGCATTATCCCTTTGTAATTTTTACCTCTATTACAATCAAGAAATTGATCCGTAATTTCTGGGCCAGATTTCTGAAAACTTGGAAAATGCCATCTCTCTCTCTTCAAGGTCATGGGGACAGTGTACCTGCTGAGAGTATAAGGCAGGACTGGGCACAGGGCACCTTTTTAAATGGGAACACCAAACTCCTTATAAACCTAAAGCCTCATCTACCAGGGAAAAATAAGTAGCAGCAGGAACCAAACTGTGGCTGTACTTAAAAAGCTGCATATTTTCCCTTCCTTACCCTAAAGGTAAGAGAGATGAGGAAGGCTGAAAAGAGGAGTATTTGACCCAGTATTTGGCTTCTCAGAAGTTTCTCTGGCAGCATATTCTAGGCCAAGGCTACACTGCAAAGAAAGCTCACCAGTCTCAGGGCCAGTCTTCGTGTTTCTGGCTGGATAGAGCTGCCGTTCCTGGGCAGCTGCTCATGGCTGCGTTATTAGAGCAGCTTCCCCTTAGGCAGTGCAGTTAACAATTACTAGGGAAATTATTTTTTCAATTAAACTTCACAACTGACGAATTTTTCAAAAGCAGCTTCTCAAAAATTACCAAAGGAGACTATCCCTCTTAGCTCAGGATCACAGCTCCTTCCAGTTGATGGCTTCTTGCCAGTCTTCTGGAGCAATTCATTGGTTTTAGAAAAATGTCTACATCCATAGAATCCTCTGTACACCAACAACGGGGAGGGATGAGCTGTCTGCAACACGTGGTGATGCTTCCTATCAATGGCACTGCCTTTTTCCTAAGCATAAGAGCCCCAGAGCAGGAAGACAAGGCCATTCAGGTTTTCATTTAACCAGGACACAACTGCATCAGTAAATTTCTCCCAATCTTTATCCTTATGAGAATTGGCTTGATGTGCCTGAATAGCGAGGACAGCATTGAGGAGAACACCTTGTTTGGCCCACCCAGATAAATCTCCATGACCAGGATGAACAAAACCATCTATGTCTGTAGACAGCGCTTTATGTTTTCCAGACTGGGTGGAGGTGGAACAGGTCTTTGAACACTAAAGCAGAGCCCATGAGCTTGATTGGGTCCATGATATGGATCCTGTCAAAGGATGACAACCTTCACATTTCTTACGTCACACATCTGGGTCCGCGTGAAGATTTGGTGTGGGGACGGATAAACAGTGTAATGTGTTCTTTCCTCCGAAACAAATCCCATTAGCTTTATGAAATAAGGTTTCCCGAACTCTCTGCTGAGTTGCTTTTTTCCAGCTCTCACCAAAACCCACCGGCACATTGCCGGCTGCCAGTATCCGCAGGGCCGCAGCCTTGTTCCTCTGGATCTGGACGAACTGCTCAGGGCTCAGTGGCGAGGAGGGCAGGCATACCGGTCAGGGCCTTCTTGGTGGGGCTGGCCTTCAAGCGGTCTCCCACAGGGGCGGGTCACAGGCTGCAGAGGCCTTCCCCAATGCGCCAGCAGCTTCTGGACCAAACCCAAGGGTCATTTGCAGACAATCCCCATTTATGAAACTTTCAGCCAAGAGGGTGAGGGTGGGAGAAATCCAGACTGCGGGAAAAGGAACCCCGGGCTAAGCCTAGTTGGGGCTGGCAAATGGGGTGCTGTAAGGAAGCCCCACCGGGCTCCAGAGAGTCTGGCTGGGAAGGGGGCAGCTCACGGAGGTTCCTGCCCACAGGTGGAGCTGCCTACCAGCATCTCTTGATGATGCCTTCGATTAGACATTTTCATAGCCTGAGAACTGTAAGCTTGTAACATAATAAATTCCCATTTAAAAAGCCAACCCGGTTTGGGTACATTGCTCCCAGCAGCCTTAAGCAAAGCAAAACAAGGGTCAATAGCAGATTCCTAAATAGGTATCTGTTAAATGGTGCTACTGCCCTTTATTCTCATTACTATTTGAAGATGGCTTCTAATTTTGAGAGCCTATTATCTCTCCTCTTTTTAATAAAGAACCTGTGGACTAAAGCACTTCATTTAGCCCTTGATTAGTTACTGTACTATACTATACAGCACATAAGCTTGACCTGTCCCAACCAGAATGCAAGCTCCAGATTAGATATTGTACTAAATCATCCAGTGCACTTGTAAACTTCACCATATCACAAGCTCCCTCAGGGCAGATATCATATGTAGCTTCTGTGTCTTTTTAATTGATTGATCTTTTGCTTTTTAAAATTGATTAAAAAATTCATAGAATAAGCACACATTCCTTGTAAAAAATCAAATAAAAAATTATAAAAGACAAAGCATAAGTCCCCACTTTTCCCTCTCCCAACCTACAAACCCAAGAGTAACCACAGCTTAGAATTTGCTATATGCTTTTCAGTTTTGCTAGATATATTCAAAATGTATAAACTTTAAAAATTGTACTATAATATTGTCCTGAAAAATCACTTAAAAACTGCAACAATTATCCCAGAAAAAAGTCCTATGACAGTACATATATAGATCTGCACTTTCTTTTTCATCACCTAAATATTATTCTATTGCATGAGTAGTCTACAATTTATTTAACCAGTCTCTCATTGATAAACATTTATTCTGTGTCCAATTTTTTGCTGTTACAAACAACAGTTTAATGAGCAAACAAGCTATTAGCTCCTTTGCTATTTTAATTGCACATAAAGATAAGCCTCCACAAAGAAGACTTCTGTGACTCCAAAATGCCTTGGTGAATACTAGAGGTGTGGGAGAAACTTGAAAGGTAGTGAGGTACTGTGTCTCCCTCCCTACTTTTTCCTTCAAAACCAAAATATAGCCATTCCTCATGCCAGCAGATCTCGTAATCACTCAGAAGAGCTTGTCACCTTACGCAACTTGGCATACAGGACAAGGGGGTCATGTCAAGCCTGGCTCCAGGCTCTACCTCCTTTCCTTTCACAATTTACCTGGGGCCTCTCTATTCCCACCTTTGACCTCAGTCCTGTCCCCGTTCCCCAAAAATCCCAACACCATGCAGAAGAGGCTGAAGAAGCTCCAGCCCCATGTTCTGTGACTCAGCATGAAGCCCAGTGGGCTTGATGCCTTATCTAGTGCCCTGTCATTCATATTACTTTGGATAATAATTAGACTCAAGAGCAGAAGTAAATGTATTTTTAACTGGGAAGGCAGGGAAGGCTGGGAAGGCAGGGAAAAGGTGTTTCTTGAAGTTTAGTGTGTTTCAGGAGCTTGTGGAAATGCAGATTCATGGGTTCCAACCTCAAACCTTCTTATTGTGTTTGACTGTGGTGGGGCCCCAACGTCTGTGCTTCACAGGCTCCTCGGGTGATTTGTATCGCCTGGTCTGAAGACCAAATCTTAAGAAATGCTGTGAACTGGCAGGTATGTATGTCACAGTTTAGTAGTTGGGAAATAATGCTTCAAGGGGGTGCTATTCACATTTTGAGATCAGTTACCTATAGAACTCTGAGAAGAAAAGCAGATGAACAGCTTTGTTAACTTCCAATTCCTAATTTTTTTGTCCTTTAAGCTTGAGTATCTTCACTCTGTATTTACAGAGTGAAATTTACACTCTGTATTAACACTCTGCTCCAGGGGTTCTTAACCAGGGGTCTGTGAGCTTGAATTGAAATAAAATAAAAAAATTATTCTTGCGGGGATGTGATATATTTATTAAATAATACTCAGTATAGTGTGGACTTAGTAAGGGGTCTGTGGTTTTTACCTGACTAGCAAAGAGGTCCCTTGAACAGAAAAGGTTAAGAACCCCTGCTCTACTCTCTATTTACACTCTGTTTACTATCTATTTACACTTTGTATTTCCATTGCCCCACGTGTTTTTAAAGTTTGTGGGAACATCAGGAGACTGGACAGGACAAGTTGCTGAATTGGAAAGACTAGAGAAGGTAAGATGGATGGATGCGACTGAGGAAGGAGGACTGCCTCTCCTTACCTACAGTTGACAGCTACTCAGAATGATAAATTTTGGTTGACTCTACTCAAAGGGAAGGACAGGGGCTTCTGTGCTGTCCTCTGCAGGTAGTCACCAGCTCAGGAGGACAGCCTTGGCAGTCAATCATTTTCCAGATGCCAAGGAGGGCATAGGTAATATCTCTGGATTCAAGGGAGAGCAAAGCATTTTACACAGATAACTGAATTTTTCTCTCAAAAAATAAAAACATAAGTATGACTCAACTTTTTCTTTTCCAGGAAAAGAAAAAGGGAAAGTTAGTAAAATGAGAAAAGGAAAACTTGATACCTGTAAATGTTAGTGTTTTGGTTCTAATGTAGGTATTTGTTTTAATGGAAACAGCTAACAAGTCCATGGTCCAGGGAAAAACTAACCCACCACAGTGGAGAGAAGACACAGAGGCAGAAGTTCTGGCACTCCTCCATCCTGGCCCTTGTTAGCCCACTACTGCATTGCAAACCTGGCTGTGTGCTGGGGTGAGGGCAGTTCTGCATTTTACTATGTAGAAGAGCAGACAAAGGGTCCAGCAGAGGACTACGTTTTTCTGTTTGTCAATTTATAAGTGACTCAATCTTCACTCCAGGGGACAACCAGCATGTTGAGCTGGAAACAGGAAGGTGCAATAATGCAATGTGTAAATGTGAACTCGCATGTACCTGGGAATGAAACGGAATAGCTTGTACATCTATAAAGTGAGGGGATTAGATTTGCCAATCTCCAAGGTCCACGAAATCAGGTCAGATGTTCAGTGAAAATGTTTTTTTGCAGGCATTAAATAAGCATTTGTTAAGTTGAATTGTATTACATATGAATTTATACTTTAGAATTAAATGAGAATATGTAGGGGTACTTTCACTTTACCTATCATGTCTCAATATAGGTGTAGGCAACACGCTCGTCAGAAGCCATCCAAACTCGGCCAGAGTATGCAGCAGAGGGCCATAATCCGTTTTGATATCACAGCCCTGCATGAATAAGCATAAGAGTCAGGGTCTAATGGCAAAGACAACCAGCTACACAAGTCATTGGAATAAAGGGTGATGGTATTTATTATTAGGGGCATTCATTCTCCATTAAGTACAACTCCACCAGAATGCCATCCTCCTGTGCTTCATTTTCTGCTACCTACTGCCTTGTAACCATGAGCCAAGCTGGAAACACTGGGGATCATAGTGAAGAGAAGTTTCCATTTGGTTCTTTAAAGTTTGTGCCTTCCATAAATCTGGTTAGGGGAGTGGTTTTTGAACTTTAATGTAGGAGGGCCCAGGAATCTAAATTTTTTTAAAATAAAGCTTTCCAGATGATTTGGATCCGAGAAATTTACAGACCACATTTTAAGAACCATTGGCCTAGGGACTGAAAAGTGAGGACAAGAATGGGAAGCAAGAATTGGGTAGTGAAGGCCAGAGGAGCTTAGATGCACAGAATCTCTTCCGTGTCTTTTAGTCATTTGCAATTGAAGATTTTTTACTTGGAAATCTACCTCTTCCCCCATATCCTTTTTTCTTTGTTTTCCTCAATGAGTTTCCTAGTTTCTTTGAGAATGGGCCATGTCTCTCTAACCTTTGTTAGGCCAGAAAGGCAAAAAGTGTCCATGAACAGCATGTCAGCGAGGGCCTCGTACACACAACATAATACACCTGAATTCAGTCTGTACACCTCTAGGTCAGTCCCTTCGGTGACATGTGAATTCAGAGTGCACAACATCAGCAGAATGTCATCTCTGATTATGAAGGACAATGCTGTGTGTATATATTTGGCCTGGTAAGAGAGAGAACACCTTTTGGATATTTTTTGCCTTCCAAAGTCAATTCACAGCAAAAAAAAAATGTCAGGCACATTGATTGCCTAGAGATAAAACAGTAGTTGATTGAATTTTTTTCACTTTCAATCAGTTGTCATGGCATGATGTAAAGAAATTTCAGTGCCAGGGGACTTTGTTTAGGATTAGAATGCCAAATCTTTGAAAGTCTACTGCTATTCATGCACAGATAAATATTTTGCTATCTTATAAAAAAGTTTAACATTGGATAAAGTAAATCACTTTTTCACAATTCTGGAAGAAGTTCACACGTTTCTGAGAAAACCCAAACGCTGAGCAAATATGTGTTTAAGGATACTGCAGGTGTCAGGCAATGAAGATCTTGGACATGTAAAATGAAATATTAAAGTAAAGCAAAATTGTAAGCAAACTGCAGATCACCTCAATAACGGTCCACTGTTCTACCACGATGGCATCATTTCCTTTCCTACTAGAACCTGGAACTCCAGAACCTTCTTCTTCATAGATAAATAATCCTTCCAAAGATTTGGGCAAATGGTCCCCTATGAGGAAAAGGATATAATTAAGAAGAGTTGTAAATACTTGGTGTCCCTAAGATTATCTAAATCTTCAAATGACCCTTGTAGGAAAGCTGAAAGAATAACATATCAATTAATAAACACTTGTTTTGGCCAAATAAATAATATCCTCCTCCTCTTTGAATGTTAAATTTTTTTTCCAAAGGTCAAGACCATTTTTCACTTCATTGAATTAAAAACAAACTATAAAGAAAATATTAAACTCCCATCCTGGGAAGTCCTGCTATGTTCTCAGAGGGGCAAGAATTTGTCGAGTACATAGGCAGTGTCTAATAAAAGAAAACAGACCAGTATGTCAAGCCCTCAATGTTAATGCATGTAACTATGAAACTTATTCTTCAATAATTGAAACTTTGTGGTTACCATAGGTTTTGAGGGGAGGGGGAGGGAAGAATAGGTGGGACATAAGGCATTGGGACTGTTCTGCGTGATTTTGCAATGACGAACACAGGCCATTAAACATTTTGTCAAACCCTATAAAAGTGTACAGTGCAAAATGTAAACCATAATGTAAACCATTGACCATGGTTAGTAGCAATGTTTTAATATTTGTTCACCAATTGTAACAAATGTATCATACTCATGTTAGATATTATTAATAGGGGAAAGTGTGAGATGGGGGAAGGGGTGGGGTATATGGGAATCCCCTATATTTTCTTTGTGACTTTTCTGTAACTTAAAGCTTCTGTGAAAATAAAGTGGAAAAAAAAAAAAAAGACACAGGGGGAACATACAGAAGAAATTGTCCATATACATAAAAGAAAATAGATCTTATGGTGATGAAAAGCACAATGCAAACAAGTTTTTCTTGGCTTTATTTTTGGGTAGGTTTTTTTTTTTTAATTTTTGTTTTTTTTGGGGTAGGTTTTGGATTGTAGAAGGATTGCAACTGTGGCAGGAGAGGATCACTGGTGTGGGGTGTCGGTGGAGGGGGATGTGTGGGGAGGGGTGTACTTGGGGCATGCCTCTATGGAATATGAATGTATTCATGTGATCATGGGGTGTTGTCTTGGTGGGTGGACCCCACAATAACTGATGGAATATTGAATTCCCATCCTGGGGAGACCTGCTACATTCTCTCATAGAGTGGTAAGAATCTCTAGAGTACATGGGCAGTGCCTAGCCAAGGAGGACATACCATTATGCCAGGCCCTTGATATTGATGCTTGTACTTATGAACCTTGTTCTTGTGAAATTGAAACTTAGCCTAGTAATATATATTGCCCAAGCATTACCTCCTGAAAGCCTCCTTGTTGCTCAAATGTAGCTTCTCTCTGAGCCAAATTCAGCATATAAGCTCACTGCCTACCCCCCTGCCCCTGGCCCGGTGTGGGACATGACTCCCGGGGTTGAAACTCCTTGACACTGAGGGATTATTACCAAACACCAACTAGTGATGCATTTGGAAAAAGACCTTGAACAAAAGGGGGAAATATTAAATGCAAATGAGTTTTTATGGCTAAGAGATTTCAAAGTGAGTTGGGAGGTCATTCCAGAGGTTACACACATGCACGTCTCAGGAGGATCTCACTGACTGCCACAATAAACAGTGCCTCAAACAGGGGTGCTCCTGAGGGCTCTAGAGACATCTATTTTTTTTTTTTTTCGTTATATGTTCTTTCCAGAAGTTCCACAAGCCCCCACCCCCACAATTTGGCAGATGGGAACAAACGGGTGGCTCCGGGGCCAGCTACAGCCCGAATCGGGTTTTATTTGGCCCAAAAGTCTTCTAAGAGGCAGGACACTTCTCCCACTGCCTGGAATTCCTGTGGCTCTGCAGTCTGGGGAGTTGGTCTCCCAGTGGGCAATCTGTCCCCTCTCGGTCTGGCATTTGCGACTGTCTTTGACGTGTTCATATTCTGGTTTGAGTTCTTGGTTCATAAATCATGAGGATCAAGAATCTCTCCTGGGGTCGAGTCCATGGGGTCCCCAGGGTGGGGAGGGGGCATCCCTGGGCTGGATCAGGAGTCGTACTAGTGTGTCCCCTCCCCGGGGCAGGGAGCAAGGGGCTCCCCCCGGGCCCCGCCGCTTCCGTCTAGAGACATCTAGACACTATAGGCAGGGCAGACAATCTCAGGAATTTGGCACCCTGTCAGTGGGCTTTACTTTGGAGTATATGCTCCCCAACATAATAGAGTTGGACTCATTTATAATTTCCCTACACATGGCTCTTCTGCCCCTTTTATTTAAATCTATAATTAGCAATATACCCAATAAATATATGTCCCAGAGACTTAAATCTTTATTCTGTTCATATGCTGGTTAAGCCAGTTCATCATACTCACCCAGGACAACTAACAAAAGGATGAAGATGGACAACATCCATCCCAAAAAACAAGCGTATCTACAACTGCAAGTAAGACAGTTCTATTCATGTGCCCCATGGGATCTAAGCCTTGTTTCAATTGGAAGTGGGCATCAACATCCCCAAATCCTCAAGATTGAGGAATGATCAAACCTACGTGGGGAATGCAACTATGGACCACAGTAGACATTATTTTTTTAGTAATTGAAGAACTTGTAACACTGATATAAAGATAGTGGTCACCAGAGGTTCTGGGGGAAGGGAGAGGGAAGAATAGGTGGAACTTAGGGCATTTTGGGGACATTGGAATTGTTCTGCATGACATTGCAATGACCTATCAAAACCTATAAAATTGTGTGGGGAAAGTGTAAACCGTAATGTAGACTATAGATCATGCTTAGTAGCAATGTAACAAATGTACCACACTAATGAAAGATATTGTTAATGGGGGGAAAGTGTGTGTGTGTGTGGGATATATGGGAATCCCCTATATTTCTGATGTAACATTTATGTAATCTAAAGCTTCTTTAAAAAAAACCACAAACCAAACTATAAACATAAAAATGACAATAACAGAAACAAGATAAATAATATGATTCAGACAATGAGAAGCAGGTTTCCTAAACCTAAAGAGCATTTGGAAATGACCTTCACCTTCAAATCAAATTTTGGTTTCTGATCTACATGCAGTATGCACATTAATTATATAATCAAGAGAAACAAGATAAAATGTTAATCCTTGAAATTAGAAGTGTAATATTAAAATTAATGTGAGGTAAGATTACTTCAAAATACATAAACACAAAACAATTCTTTACTTCAATGGTGCTTAAAAAAAAAAAAAAAAAGAATGGTGACAGGAAAACACTGAACAGAAGTCATTGTCAAAAGAATTCCTGCTGGGAAGGAAGTTTTAAGGCAGGGCCTCTCTGACTGGTTTCTTTAATAATTGACAATAACCAGCTGGCCAAAACTAAACTGATTTTATGGAAGTTCTTTTATCTCCTATTTTGTAATAATAGACAAATTTTCCATGGTCATGTGCTGGTTAAGCATTTTAGTTTTTATTTAGTGCAATGTCACATCAAAGTTTCCCTGGTTCATAGTTCTCTATATAATAAAAGCCTACAAAATTTTCAAGTATTCTATTAATGTTAAAGACAAAAAAAGACAAAAGTAATTTCCATGTAATTTTCAGTATCAATTTTTATTAATAGACCATAATCTTTAAGAGAAAATCTTTTTTTTTTTGGTAATATCACTCAAGATCAGGACACAATTCCATGAAGAACTGACATTGTTCAGAGTGGTTCCCAAGAATCCAGTAAAGTTTGATTTAGAGTTGGAATTGGTTTTCTAAATATAGAATATATCCCATTTCCTTTAAATGGACTTGTCCACTGCCATACCGAAGTGACTAGTGTAATCAAATCTGTTCCTTATTATAAGTTTAGGACACCCCCAGACCATCTACCTTTAAAACTGTTATGTGCATGGTTAGTAGCAATTCTTCAATATTTGTTCAATTGTAACAACTGTACCACAGTAATATAAGATGTTATTAATAGGGAAAAATGTGAGGGGAGGCGGTGGTGTATATGGGAGTCCCTTATATTTTGATTTAACTTTTCTGTAGTCTAAAATTCTCTAAAAATAAATTTTTAAAAAAAGTTTAAAAAAACAAAATTGTATGTGGCCCAAATCCTTTTTTATAATGGGGGGTAAGAATTTGAAAAACAATTATATACTGTGGAAATTATATAATTAATTATAATCTGCCTCTATTTACTTTGGGATTATATAATGTGAAAACTATATATTTTGTGGCTCTTTATCTTTTTTCATGGTCTTAACGTTGGGGTTCCCTAGTACTTCTAAACTTGATTTGTTCTAAAAAAATGAAAGTGTGGTAGAGTCATTACAATGGAATTCTGTACAAGAATAAAAAAGAATCATTGTTACACAACGACATGGATGAATTTCATATACTATGTTGAGCAAAAGAAGCCAGACGAAAGGGTAGATGTTGTATAATTCAGCTTATGTGAAGCTCAAAAACAAGCAAACCTAGTATATGGTGACGGAAGTCAGAATAGTGGTTATCTCAGTGTGGGGGATACTGATTGGGAAGGGGCATGAGGAGGCCTTCTGGGATGACGGAAATATGTTATAGCTTGAACATTTGTGTTCTATTCATCAAGCTATACCCATAAGATTAATACATATATATATATATATATATTTTTTTTTTTTCTTTATTTCCTCAGATAAAAACAAAAGTCCATCTTTTTCACTTTAGAGCTCCCCAGGATCCCTAGCTGGCTTTCTTAGGGCTCATGCCCGTTCTCAGAGCCACTGGGGCCTGACACTTCCACATGAGGAAGTTCTTATATCTCATGAGACATCCTCCCTAACAGAAATGGCAGAGGGTGTGGCAGGGAGGGTCTTGTGGGGAAGCCACCAATTGGGTACTCAGTGTGTTAAATCTTCCAAATAATGGGGCAAGGTGATAATTCTGAGCAATTACTTAATAACTGTTCCCTAACTGAGTCACCTTTTCACATTAAATAATCCAGAGCTCCCCTACCAGTTATCCTGTGACCTCATGGCACAAGACTGCATATCTTGAGAGCACGTGAATCTTGTTTAGAAAAGCACAAGCTTAAAAGGTTTCCAGGGACTCATTCACTTGTCTGGATGTGTAACCTTACACATCTGTTTTGGCTAGATATGACATTGACATTCCTGTAAACGTGGGGAAAACTAATGTTCCATTTTAATTTTTATCTTTTTAACTGAGAAGTCTATGCCTCTATTGGTTGGGCAGGGCTACTGGAGGGCAGTGAAGCAGAAGGAGTGGGTGGCCCTGATGCCAGGCTTGTAGATGATGCAGAACTCGCCCAAGTAATGGCTGATTGTCTTGGGTTTGATTTCCATGTGGTTGAAGGTCTTGCCTTTGTAGACGGCCATCATACTGTCTACCATCTCGGGCAGGATGATCATGTCCCACCAGTGCATCTTCACCACTTCCGGCTTCTCCATGGGAGGCGCCTCCTTCTTGGCCTTGTGCCACCTGGGCAGCAAGTCCTGTTTTGCTGCAGGCCATGGTTCAGCTGCTGGCATTGGTGCTGCCATGCGCTGTACAGCTGCATCAGCTACTTGTAGGACATATCCAGCAATTGGTGGAGATCCCCTCCGTGGTAGGTGAACTTGCAGAAGGTCCATTTCTTTTGCTCCACTACTGCTCTCTTACCGCTTTTCAGAAAGGACCCTATTTTAATATTTTTAATCCTTGTTTCATTTTTGGCATTAAACTGCCCAGGACCATCAATGAGAAGTGGAGGACAGGCACCTATGGAAGCCCTCATTCTGTGTATCTGTCTCATATACATTCTGCCTCCAAAATGAAACTCAGCCTGTCAACTTCTCTCCGTCTGCACTACCATTTCTCTTATGGACCATTGCAATGGCCTCCTAATAGCCTCACCACTTCCACTCTTACCCTCTATAATCCATTTCCCAAAATGATCAGAAAAGCTTCCATGAATTACTTGGAATAAAAATCCTGGCAGGATGACAAATGGGTTAAGAACACACATATTACTTAGATGGCCCCACCATTTTCTAGGTACATGAACATGGGCAAATACTATCTTTGTGCTTCAGTTTCCTCATCTGTGAGGGTAATAGTCATACCCACCGCATAGGGTTACTGTGTTAAATGAGCTAATAAATGTAAAGTGCTTAGAGCAATGCTAGCATATAGTAAGTACAAAATACATGTTAACTATCATTGTTGTTACAGATATTTCATTATAGACTCTGCATGGACTGGCTGCTGCCTACCTCTCCCTCCTTGTCTGGAGCCAGTCTATCTTGCACACCCTACTCCAGAGACACAGACCTTTTATCCATTTCCTCTTTCCTGTACATTTGGAGGTGTTTCCTCTGCCTAGAAAGGTCTCTCTAGGTCTCCCATGCCTGTTCCTTTCCAGTCTCCCAGTCTCAGTGTGATTGTTACCCTCCCTTCTCAGACAGGACCTCTGACCACCCCTCTAGGTAGGTTCTTTCCTGTAACTCTCTCTCATAGTATCCTTTTGGGTAATGTCACAGCATTTTTCATAATTTTGAAATTAGATATATATGTTTTTTGTCACAGGCTCCCTGATGCCGTGAGGCCATCATTTTGCTCATTATTGTAAATCCAGTGCTTGGCATAGGGCCTGGCATGTGCTTATACATGAAATGAATAAATACATGTTTCAATTTAACTATTCCACCCCATTCCACATTCTGATCCCTCTCCCCAGCCAACGTCACACAAACATTTTTACAGGGGTGAATAGTTGAAATGAGTATCAAGTGAAATCTAAAAAAAATTCATAAAAAATTAAGAGGTGGGTAGACTAAAGGTGAGGAGAGACTAGGGATTTTCAAGGGATTTGTAGGCTGAGTGAAGTGTAGGAACCTGAGAGCTGTGTGTGTTTATGTATATATATGTGTACATTCTGTTCCATCTGGTAAAGTGCCCATCTCTTTTCATGACAGCTGCCTTGCCAGATCTCTATACATTCTGGTAGAATAAAGTGCTTTCTCTTTTTCAACTCAATTGAGAAAGCTCCTTGTAGGTTCTCCTGGGTTCATTTTTACCTATAGTGCAACCCCGAGGGCTGGTTTGTGAAAGTCCAGCAAAGCCAGAGAATGTCAGATACCTGGAGCCCTTGTAGTGACAACCCTTGGGCTACAAACACAGCAAGAGGGTCACTAGGTATATCTACAATTGAGCTTCTCAAAGCAGAAAAAAGCTGTTGGGAATGGGTGTGAAAGGGCATTGACAAGGAATATCAGAGAACTTACAACTTTCCCACTGTGTCCCTGCTGGAATAGAGACTTTTTAAAAAGTTATTTTTTTTTTCTTATGTCTGGTTTTGGAAGAAGGAATTTTATTCAATGAAATTTGTTGAGTAATATATTTAAATTTCGGAGCAATGTCTGGTTTTGTACTTCCATTCCTCGTGGAGGGCTGATTTCTTCTTCTTTTTTAAAAAGATTTTATTAATTTTTTCTCCCCATCCCCTTGTTGTTCGCACTTGCTGTGTCTGTTCATCTTCCTTGTTCTTTAGGAGGCACCAGGAACTGAATCTGGGACCTCTGATGTGGGAGAGAGGTGCCTAATTGCTTGAGCCACCTCCGTTTCCTGCTTTGTTGTGTCTCTCATTATGCTTTTCTTCTTGCGTCTCTTGTTGTATCATCTTGTTGCATCAGATTGCCGGAGGCCTGACTTCTAACAATATTTTGGAAGAGGATAGAAGCAAGACAAAACAATCCATTGTCTCCCATGTCCTTTAGATGTCAGGCATCAAACATTCTAAAACAAAGTAACCCAGTTCAGCTCTGCTTCCTCTGACTTGCTTCTCACAGTGGTACAGGCATTGGTCACTATTTCCCCTCTATTTTCCCTGTGTACTCCTAGGAAAGTTCTAAATGACAAAACCAGTTCCCAGACCCCACAGACTGAGGAGGCTCATTAGGGGCTTGGCATGGCCTGCAATGTAAAATGTCTAATGAGACATTCCAGAGCTGCTGAGAGGGGGAGCTTACCCTGCGACCCCCCCCCTCCCAGGCTCTCTAAATAGCTTCTGAGGCTTTAAGAACAAAAGCTTTACAGAGGCTAGCAACTGCTGTGGTGAATTTTATTTCCATCAAGCAAGGCCCAAGGCAGGAATGCCTAAAGAGACTGTGAAAGGCATATTTTTTGTTTTTCCACAGCATTTAAACCAAACTTTGAAATGACTTCAACTTAGACCCTTTGGGTGGGAAAAGGAAAAGAAAGACAGAAAGGAGCAGTGTGAATAAGAAGAGGTGAGAACGACCTCCGGACCAACCAAAGCCCGAGTGCCACCGCTTCCCCGTGTCCACTGCTTCCCTGTGTCCAATGCCGAAGTCCCACTGCTGTCGCCACCATGCCCAAGAGAAAGGCTGAAGGGGATGCTAAAGGAGATAAAGCCAAGGTAAAGGATGAACCATAGAGAAGAGCTGCAAGGTTATCTGCTAAACCTGCTCCTCCAAAGCCAGAACTGAAGCCTAAAAACGCCCTTGCAAAGAAGGGAGAGAAGGTACCCAAAGGGAAAAATGGGAAAGCTGATGCTGGCATGGATGGGAATAACCCTTCAGAAATGGCAGATGCCAAAACAGACCAGGCCCAGAAAGCTGCAGGTGCTGTAGATGCCAAGTGAAATGTGTGAACTTCTGGTGACAGACAGTTTGAAATACTATTTTTTTAAACCAAGTTTTGTTAAAATGCAGAACTTTGTTTTACTTAAAAAATGTGTTTTTTTTTCACTTTTTAGGAGGTTTGGGGGATTGAACCCAAGACCTTGTACATTGGAAGCAGGTGCTCAACCACTGAGCTACATCTGCTCCCCAAATGAAAGTGGTTGTGTTTGTTTATTTGCTTGTTTTTAGGAGGTAATGGGGATCAAACCCAGGACCTTGTACATGGGAAGCAGGCCCTCAACCACTTGAGCTACATCTGCTCCCATACCTCTTTTTTTTTTTTTTTTAAAGCTATCTTGTTAGCACACAGAACACTTCATTGTTGTTTTTTGGGGAATGGGCAAATGTGTCCAAAACTGGATTGATATGGGAGAAAATACCTTTCCCCTTTAGTTTTGAGAGACTTCCTCTTTACTCCCAGAAAAAGGTATTCCCTGATATTGACACACATTAGTCACCTTGGCACAAATGCCTTGTGGTATGGAAAAATTAAAATTTGTTTTTATGTCTTCATGTCCTCTTCTCCCTCTCTGCCTCCAGCATAGACTTGACTCTCTTAAACCCAGAGACCTGTTGGGGCCTGACCCCCCCTCCCCCCCAAAATTGGTTGCCAGGTAATCTGGACTTTCCAGTGATGCCACTGAGATGGCATTCCTCAAAAGGTCAGTGTTTCCTTTTTTAGACTGTGAATCTTCAAACTGGTAATTCTACCATTTTCATTTAATTACCAGTGAGTCAGGGTTGTCTCACGAAATGTTGTTAAACAACATGCTAAATGGGAAATGTCAACTGTTACTCTAAACTTTCCCTGTTCAGAGCTTCATATGAAGACTTCAGGCAAACGAATGTGGCTCAAGCGATTGGGCTCCCATCTACCATATAGGAAGTCCAGGGTTAGATTCCTGGGGCTTCCTGGTGAAAGGAAAGCTGTCTTGCACGGCAAGCTGGCCTGAGTGGAGAGCTGGCCCATGAGGAGAGCTGGCCCATGCAGAGTGCTGACCTGCACAAGAGTGCTGACCTGCGCAGAGAGCTGGTGCAGCAAGATGATGCAACAAAAAGAGACACAGAGGAGAAACAATAAGAGATGCAGCAGACCAGGGAGCTGAGGTGGTGCAAGAGATTGAGCATCTCTATTCCACTCCGGAAGGTCCCAGGATTGGTTCCTGGTGCTGCCTAAAGAGAAGGCAAGCAGACATAGAAGAGCAGACAGCGAGCACAAAACAACGAGGAGGGGGATAAATAAATAAATAAAAATAAATCTTTTTTAAAAAAAGACTTCAATGGGTTTTATAGTGGTCTTCTGATTTTGGTAGTCCATTGTAGAAGGGAGTTTGAAAGTTGTATACTATTAACAGTTGTCTGCCCATGTCCTTCCTGAAATACCATGATTGTTTACGAAAAGTATCTTTAATGAAGTTGGTTCAGTTTGGAAAAAAAAAAAAAAAGAAAGGGGGGGGAATATTATGAAACCTAAACTGACCTCAAAATAGATGATTCCATATGAAAAGTACTATAACTGCACATTAGCGGAAGGCAAGAAAGCTAACACTAGAAAACAAATTTGAACTGTATGTTAGGCTCCGTGGGAGTCACTTTATACATAACATCTCATTAAATTTTCACAATAATAAACTAGGTGGTACTTTTATACCCTTTTTAGAGTTAAGGAAACTGAGATGCAGTGTGCTCAACTCATTTCCCAAGATCACCCAGCTGAGTAGAGGACATAGGTAGGATTTAAACCCTGTTCTGTCTGATTGTAAAGTCTGTACTCTTCCTATTATACCTTGCTGCTTCCATAAAAGACCAAGTTGGAAGAAATCATCAATAACCAACAAATATCAAGAAATCTTTATTTTGCATCTACTATGTGCAAAGCACTATGTAAGATTCTGTATTTCTGAGTGTTCCATGGGCTTGATCCTCAATTTTTGGTTCCTAGGTAAAGGGCTTACTAGAACATGACTCAAGAATACTCTATTCATCCAAAGTCTTAAGAAGTAATTCTAGTTAAGGTATTACTAGGCTGATTTAACAATTATAAGGTTTATTGAGATCTTGTCTCATTTGCTTTTTCATTCTTTCCTCTAACCTCATTGAGTTAGGATGCCTAATTATCCTAGTTCTCATAACCTCCATGCGTTTTAATGCATTTTTCCAGTCTTCTATCTTTTTTTCTTTTCTTTGGGCTCTAGCCTTTTTTTTTTTTTTTTTTTTTTTTTTTTTTTTTTTATTTTTCTTCTTTTTTTTTTTTTTTTTTTTTTTTTTTTTAATTTTCCCTAGAATGTCATTTTTGGAAAGTTTTTTTTAAAATAGACATTTACAAGTGATTATATATCCCATTGTAAGTAAATGAGGGAGCTAGAGAAAGATGAAAGACAAGGAGAAGTCAGAAATGAAAAAAGTGTTCAATATCACTTTCTCAACCAAAGATTACTTTTCTATACAGATTTTAGGAGGAGTCAGGTATAGATTGGAATACATGATAAGTAGTGTCCAAAATTGGGATAATGCAATAAAATTGGATATTAGTTGGTATATGCTATCATAAGCCTCCTGAATTATGCTGTTGTAGTTAGTACATCTTATTTAGAAACTTCTAATAATCAATCACACAGTGTTTTGTCTATTGCTGACAGCTACAACCCAAGGCAAATATTACATTATGTATCTACTGCACACATTAGGAGTCCATTTGCTCTCAAGGATGGTAATGCTTTGAATTAAAGCTATATAGCTGTGTAATGATTGGGATCTATGTTTTTAGGAATAGTATCTTTCCTTTTAGCCATAGAACTTGAGAGGCAAAAGCATTTCCACCAACTCTGACACAAATCCAAATGCTTTAGATATAAATATATCATAATATAAAACTTACCTTTAGATGTTTCCCAGCATACAAAAGAATCAATTAAAGACAAGCCTTGCTTATAATAAAATGTAGTTAACTCCAGCCAATCAGCATCAAGTGTACTAATGACAGATCCTTTTCTTGTTACTTTCATAGACAGGATGCCTTCTTGATAGGTCCAGCAGGTTGATTCATCATCAAAAACATTGAAGATTGTATACAACTTGTAATCTTAGGATAAGCATTCAGAAGGGGGAAAAGGAGGGAATTATAATTTCATTCGTCAAAGATTCTTAAAATCTTTTTAAAAATTATGATATATTTCAAACATATGAGATGTATACAGAATAATAAAGCACTCATCACTCAGCTTTATCAAATATTAATATTATGCCATATTTGCTTCAGACTAGTTTTTAAAAAGAAATAAGAATTGGATACAGTTGAGGCTTACCATGTAGTCTTCTCTATCCCCATTCTTCATAAATAACTATTATCATAAATTTGGTGCTTATCATTCTCATGCAAGCTTTTTTCTTTTAATAAACATTTATATGCTCATAAATAATATACAGTGTTTTGCAGTTTTAAAACTTTATTTAAATAGTATCATACTGTATATATCAGTTTACAAATTGCTTTATGGATCGACATTATGCCTTTTTAAAAATGTTTAATTTAGGAGGGGTGGATGTGGCTCAAATGGTTGGGTGTCCGTGTCCCACATGGAGGGACCTGGGTTCGATCCCTGGGACCTCCCGGTAAAATAAAAATAAAAATAAATAAATAAATAAATAAAAATAAAATAAAATGTTTAATTTCATCAATTTATTTATTTTTTCTTTTTGGAGGTACTGGGGATTGAACCTGGGAGCCCGTACATGGGATGCAGGAGCTCAACCACTGAGCTATACCTGCTCCCTAACATTATGCTTTTAAAATATAACTAAGTTAAAAGACCTAGATCAAATTCATTTAACTGCTACAAGTGTTCCATTTTATCTGTTTTCCTGTTTGATGCACATACATATAATTTCCATTTTTATAATTACAAACAATGCCATAATTAACATTGTTCATGTCTCCTTGGACAGATGTATGAGAGTGACTCTAGAATACACACTAAGATGTGGAATTGCTATCTCTACTTTAGTAGAAATTGCCAAATTCTTAACTTGCGGTTCATGGACCCATGTCTATGGGGTATTACAGAGAAAGTATTTGGTGTATGTTTGTTATGTGCATTTTTCTGGGTTAAGTCTCCATGGATTTCATTAGACTCTCCCAAGAGGTCTTTTGCACAACCCCCTTCACCCCAAATTAAGAATCACTGCCATGGAAAAGTTATTAAGAAGTATGTGATTTAAAAATCAACTATATATAAAGTGGAATCTAAAGATTGATAATTAAGTAGTATATTGGATTCAGAACTTAAAGGACTGGAAATAGATACCTCATTTTATCAAAGTAGGAATTAGCATGGAATTTAAAGGTAGTGGTGGGTGGAAGATATTAAATAGCTCTCTGACTGTAGCTCCAACAACTCTTACTCACTGATACATTGTTATTTTTTACATTGTAGGAAAATCAGGGTTATTGTTAGGAAACTGGTAGAAAAGGGAAAGGGTGGTAATGGTGGGGACGGGTGAGATGATGAGTATGGAAATGCTCTCTATTCTTTCTTCAGGAGGTTACTGTGATTAGAGTGGATCTCTGCCAGGCACATTTTGCCATCACCCAGAAAGCCTATGACACCAGTATGTCCTCGCTCACCCCCAGCATCAACACTGATGAAAGGATTAGTTAATAACAGCTAGCTTAATATAGCGCTTACTCTATGCCAGGCACTGGGTTAAGCACTTTATAGACATCACATCTCTCATTTACTTTTAACAACAACCTCATAGGGTTTTCATAGAAGAGGTCTTACTATTATATTTCATAGAAGAGGTCTTACTATCACTCCCTTGTTATAAAGAAATCAAGGTAGTCTGACTCCTGAGTCCGTGTTCTTAATGGTAAGGTATACACAGTCTTCATTTTCTCTCTGATATTCCTTTTTTTTTAGCATCCAATAAAAGTTTCATAAAACTTTGAATAGTTCAAAACATGAATTCAATATTCTCAAGTGGACAGACTTGCTAGTTGGCAAAGAAGGGAAAAAAAACCTATTGTTTAAAGTTATTTTAGGCTTCAGGCACCATTGTTATATTAATTATTTCATCATGATATGCTATTTTCATATTCTAATTGATGATCAAAGAAAGCCAATTAACTTCAAAAGTGAAAAACATCCATGAAATGGGAAAGACCAAAATTAAAATTCTCATACACTGCTTATAAGGACAAACATAAACCAGATCAGCTTTCTTTATATTAGGTTGGTGCAAAAGTAATTGCGGTTTTGCATTGTTGAAATTTGCCATTTGATATTGGAACACATTCTTAAATAAATGTGAATATATTATACATCATTTTAATGTACATTTCTCTCTTTATATTTTTTTGCTAATGACTTATTACTTGCGGTGTATTTTATATTTAGTTTGGACTACAGAAATGATGTTAGACAGAAAGCAAATTCGAGTGATTTTCTTATTTGAGTTCAAAATGGGTCATAAAGCAGCGGAGACAACTGCAACATCAATCACATTTGGCCAAGAACTGCTAACGAACGTACAGTGCAGCGGTGGTTTAAGAAGTTTTGCAAAGGAGATGAAAGCCTTGAAGATGAGGAGCATAGTGGCTGGCCATTGGAAGTTGACAACGACCAATTGAGAGCAATCATTGAAGCTGATCCTCTTATAACTACATGAGAAGTTGCTGAAGACCTCATCGTCGACCATTCTATGGTCGTTCGGCATCTGAAGCAAATTGGAGAGGTGAAAAAGCCTGATAAGTGGGTGCCTCATGAGCTGACCAAAAATTAAAAAAATCGTTGTTTTGAAATGTCATCTTCTCTTATTCTACGCAACAACAATGAGCAATTTCTTGATCAGATTGTGATGTGTGATGAAAAGTGGATTTTATATGACAACCGGTGATGACCAGGTCAGTGGTTGGACTGAGATGAAACTCCCAAAGCACTTCCCAAAGCTAAACTTGCACCAAAAAAAGGTCATGGTCACTGTTTGGTAGTCTGCTGCCAGTCTGATCCGCTGCAGCTTTTCTGCGTCCCAGCGAAACCATTACATCTGAGAAGTATGCTCAGTAAATCGATGAGATGCACTGAAAATTGCAACGCCTGCAGCCAGCATTGCTTAACAGAAAGGGCCCAATTTTTCTCCACAACAATGCCTGACCGCATGTTGTACAACCAATGCTTCAAAAGTTGAATGAGGGGAGTGGATGGCTCAAATGGTTGGGCATCCATCTCCCATATGGAGGGACCTGGGTTCGATCCCCAGGACCTCCCGGTAAAAATAAAGAAAAATATAGAAGGTGCGCGAGCCACCAGGCCCTGTGAGCGGGTGTGTCGTCAGGCCCCGCCGAGCTACACAGCAAGATGATGACGTAACAGGAGAGTGACACAAGGAGAGCCAAGACAAGATGTGCCAAAAAAACAGGAACTAAGGTGGCACAGGTAGTAGGATGCCTCTCTCCCACATCGGAGGTTCCCAGGATCAAATCCTGGAGAAGGATGAGAATAGAGGGCAGGAAACAGATATAGAGAATTGTCCAGCAAATGGACACAAAAAGAGCAAAAATGGGGATGGGAGGTGGGTTTAAAATAAAAGTAAATAAATAAACAAATAAATCTTAAAAAAAAAAGTTGGATGAATTGGGCTACAAAGTTTGGCCTCATCTGCCATATTCACCTGACCTCTTGCCAACTGACTACCACTTCTTCAAGCATCTCGACAACTTTTTTTTTTTAAATCTTTTTTCTTTTTTTCGACACTTTTTGCAGGGAAAATGCTTCCACAACCAGGAGGATGCAGAAAATACTTTTCAAGAGTTTGTTGAATCCCAAAGCACGAATTTTTATGCTACAGGAATAAACAAACTTATTTCTCATTGGCAAATATGTGGTGATTGTAATGGTTCCTATTTTGATTAATAAAGATGTGTTTGAGCCTAGTTATAATGATTTGAAATTCACGGTCTGAAACCACAATTCCTTTTGCTCCAACCTAATAGAATCATGTCTTCAGTATACATGTATATTCTCCATTTTATAAGGGAGTTGGTGGATGACCAAGTGGAAACGAATCTTCAACACACAATTTCATTTGTGTGTATGGCATTGCATGACCATGTCAGGGACAAGGGTTTAAAAAACTGCCCTACCTTATTTCTGTTTCTAATAATTTTTAAAAATCATGGCAAGTTTAAATTAGTTCATTTAATCTTTCTTTATAATATAG
>JAQZBX010015162.1:0-37833 GCA_029593785.1 Cabassous unicinctus
AGATTTAGAATAGGCATAGGGGAGAGGGAAGGATGGAAGGCATTCGACCTCCCCGCCTTCAGTTGTACAGACAAGAAAACCGAGGCTCCAGGAGGGGCCACCGCACTGCAAGGTTACTCAGATAGAGCTGATGCCAGAGCCCCGGCCCCCAAGCCCCTTCCCATCAGCTGCCCATAGAGGCCTCGAGGGAGAACTCAGGGAGCACCTCCCAGGACCAGCAAGCACCAACATTTTTCCAGGCATGCCCCAAGGCATCTTGGGAAAAAGCTACAAAGCTAAACAAAAACAAACGGTGAACTTGGTAATTGCACACACTCCTATTTTGTTAACAAACCAACTGGATCTCGTTAAGGAAGGCTTCTGAACGTAGACAGAGAGAACCTTGTCGTCACCCGTTAAATATGTCTAATTTCACACACTGTCATGTAGCTCCCCATCCAGCTGGCTCTCCACTGAAAAGGAGTAAATGATTGCATCTTGGCCCGTTTCTTAGCACGTAGGTATTTTTCGCAGGGAAGACTGGGGACCCTGCTTTAACTGTCTAGTGTTGGTAATCTTGCAATGTTGGCATCTTCAGCAGACTTTTTGATTTATCTAAGACAGAGACCTGGCTATTTCAGATATGCCATCCGCCTTATGCTAACGTGGCATTTTGTGTTACCTGAGACCTGCCCCCTCTCTAGTCCTCTACTTCCCCACCTGTAACACGAGAATGGGCTAGAGTCTCCAAGAGTCCTTCCAGCACTAAGCTCTGTTTTTCCTCGTCCTTGCACTATACTTGCCAAGACCTTAATTGCACCAAAACTCTGAACCTTCGAAGTCTGGTTTTTGTTAGGGCCTTAGCTTACAGGGCTGTCTTCCAAATCAGGAACCTTCCTGATGCTTTTTAATAAGCCTATCCCTTAAAGAAAAATTAAAATTAAAATATTGAACCTCTGGGTGCACTCTACTCCTGCCATGAAATGCGCATGGAGGACATGCATCCAATTCAAGGACTTTGTACAAAATTATAATAACTTAACAGCAATAAGCTAATAGTCAAATGGAATTAATAACAGGAATGTGGCCACTTAAGCAGTGTGATGGCCCCGTGTCGTGGAATTTTTGCAGCTAAGCCCTCTTGAGTTTCTATAAGCTAATAGCAATTAGCTCCTGAGTTAATGGCAGCTGTGGTCATAATGAGATTGGAATTGATCATTTAGAAGCCCGCTCCCATCAGCTGGTCTTATGAGGCATTTCAGTTTTAAAGCACTGTCTTGACCCCTTCTCTTCATACCTTCCATCATGACCCCATCTTCTTTAAAGATTTCTGGACTCAGGATGCTCCTTCCCCATGCAGCACGCAGCAGTCTGGGGCTCTTGTAGTGAGGCATCAAGGTGATTTGTGCAGCCTACAGACCAAGAATTCTGAGCTCCGGAGGATAGATTTAATTCCACCCAGATCCTGCTGCACAAACTCTTCTCTTGGCAGGTGCCTCCTTGACAGTTTAAATCCATCTTAGCTTTAGGTTCTATTCCTGGCATCACTATTTCCCTGATCAAGCTACTGGATTAACTTCTCTGAGCTTCAGTTTCCTCAACATTAGAATGGGGGGAATATTACCTACCCCATGTGGCTATAGTAATAATGAAATAAGGAAATCTATGTAAAGAGCCTTATATATAGTACCTGTTGTAAGGGGATTCTCAGTGAATATCTTCCCTTCTGTATCAGTTAGCTTTTGCTGTGTAACAAATCATCCCAAAATGTAATGACTTAAAATAACAACCATTTTATTTAGTTCATGATTATGCGTCATGTGGGTGTTTTTTCCAGTCTGGTCTGGTTTAACTGGTCTCTGCTGGGTTCTCTCGTGCATCTGTAGTTTGCTGCTGGGTTGGCTATGGCTGGATGGTCTAGGGATGCCTCACACAAATGCTGTGGTTGGCAGATGGGTAGTTGGTAAGCCAGGCTATGGGTAATGGGGTCATTGGACCATGTGAATCTCATCCACCAGGAGGCTAGCCTGGGCTTATTCACATGGATGTCTCAGCATTCTAAGCACAGAAAGAGAAGGCAAATCCCAATGCACAAGTAGTTCACAAGACTCTGCTGACATCACATTTACTACTGCCCCATTGGCCAAAGAAGGCCTAGATACACTCCACCCCTTGAAGGGAAGATTTTTGAAGTCACATTGCAAAAGGGTGTGCATTCAAAGATGAACAGAATCTGTGGTCATTTTTCCAATCTATCATACCTCCTTCCTTCTCATTAGCTTTGTTCATTTAAATACAGTGTCTGTGACAAAAGTTATTGAATGATTGAATGAGTGAATGAATGACAGAAACCAACTTTCCTTTAGTAAAACTGAGATTTCCAAAACATGAAATGACTTGCCCAAGGTCTCTCTGCAGTTTAGTGGTAGAATCAGGGCTCAGACCCCGATCTCCTGACCTCCAGCCAAGGAGTTTGTTTTCTCTTACATAAGTGAGAAAATCCATTACAATAAGAGATATGAACATGCTTTGAAAAACATACAGCACTCAAATATTTCAAGCATATTTTGGTGTGTACCTTTTATGAGCATGGGATTCCCTCAACTATTCAGAGAGAAGGGGCTGTCTCAACACCCCCCCTCCCTACCCACCCCCAACCCCGTGGTCTGGGATGATTTGTAAGGTATTGTGGTCCAGAAACAGTTCTCTGCCTGTTGTTTTTTCCCAGGAGAGATGGATGTGGGGAAGAGGTGGGAATGAAGCACCATAGGTCTCTTCTCTCTTAGGATGGTGCTGGAAATTCAGTGTGTGAGTCAATTTGTAGATACTCCTTGAGCCAGCTCTGAAGAGTCTGGAAAAAGAATGATTACATTACTTGGGAATCCATTCAAGAGCTGTTTCCTTTCTTATTTAAAGAGCACAATTTTCTCAATGTTTGAGTAAAAATTGGGGGGGGGGGAAACAGAGGCAAGTGATAACTCCTTCTTCCCCATTTTAAGTCAGTGAAGGATGTGGGAAGTTGGGAAAGCAAAGCTTCCCTGGCTCCGGGTCCTACAGATACTTCCTCTCTCTTCCCTTATGTCATGGGATATTTGATCTGGAAGGACCTCAGGACCTGTCTGTCTTGACTACATACACACACAGCCTTTTGTCACAACTGGTGTATCAGTCAGCAGTCTCAGTTATGCTGCAGTAACAAACTCCCAACTCTTGGTGGCTTACAGCAATGGAGGCTTATTTCTCACTCACATTATATAAACCTCAGATCAGCTGCAGCTGCGTTCTAAGCCATCTTCATTCCAGTACCAGTCCGACAGAGCAGCCTTCGTATGGGACATTGCTAGTCTCATGTTTGAGGGAAAATAGAGCAGAACTCCATGGCTCCTGCAGCTGGGGTTCAGACGTGGCAATCTTCACTTCTGCTCACATTTCTTTGGCTAAAGGAAATCGAATGACCAAGCCTAATGGGAGAAGAAGGAATAGTCTTCCATGGAAAAGACCTGCAAATCTTTTCAACAACAATAATATAATCTAACACATGTGATCCCTGCTTGGGCCTGCTCAGTGTTTAGACAAGGGTGTGGGTTTTCCGAGGCGAGACCAGAGTGGAAGGAGATTGGGTCCCAGGAGTACCGTGCGGGTGTGGAGCCTCACTGGCTTTGGCTCTGTCTACTTCAGTCTCCAGCAGAGGAAATTTTAACAGGTGCTTCCCTGAAGCCATTTGCTCATGAAATCCACAAGTTTCCAGATACTTCTGCTTGAAGCTTCCCCAAGAATTGCCAGAGGAAAGCCAGCAGCCTGGACCATCTGACCTTATTTTGAAGAATAAAGCTCTTCTCCTCCAAAGGTCACAGAGGACAGGAGCAGAGAGCTGGCAGGAAAAGGGGTGATGGGGCCAGGTTCCCGCAAAGTGTGGGTCATCCCAGAAACACCCTGCAACCCAGACCCTGAGACCCTCACGGTATGCACTAGAGAGCCCCAAATTTGGAGAATGAAGACCTGAATCTCAGTTCAGTTTCTGCAGCTTATCAGCTGTGTGACCTTTGACAGGTCACCTTCCCTGTCTGTGTTTCATTGTTCTCCTCAGTAAAATGGGGGTTTTACTGATAGGAGCATCAGACCAGTCTTCATTTGCTAAGAGCGGGGGTGGGGGGAAGGTTTTGTGGAAGGGAGAAAGAAGCAATTTGCCTGATAGGAATGTTATAAAGATGATGTCGTGTCTCACAAGGACTCAGAGAGAGAAAGCCTTCAACTCCAAGATCTCTGAAGGGTGGCAGGGCAGGGGGAGTGGATGCATCCCCAGGGAGGCAGAGATTCCAGCTCAATACAGGGTACAACTTTCTCACAAGGCCAGAGCCACAGGGAGATGGGATGGGCTGACAAGGGAGATATGATTCCCTGTCACAAGAGTCTGCAAATTGGGGCTTGATGTGCACTTCCCAAGGATGCTCTAAATCAGGGGTTCTTAAAAGGGGTCTGTGAACTTGAACTGAAATTCAAAAAAAACATTATTCTTGTGGGGGCATGTCGGTGCAAGTGTGATATATTTATTAAATATAAATATATATTTATATATATATATATATAAGGACACAGGATATATTAAGGACACAGTATAGTGCAGACTTAGTAAGGGGTCCGTGGTTTTCACCTGACTGGCAAAGGGGTCCATGGAACAAAAAAGGTTAAGAAGGCCTGTCCTAAAAGATGTGAAGCATCAGAAGGATGTTGTGAGTGAAGGCCCGAGGCGCACAGACACACAGAACTGAACGATATCTAACCAAACTCTGTAGGGAGAGTAATGGAACCTCGTGGACTAAACCGCAAAGACCCGTATGGCTTAAGAGGTGGCGGATGCCCTTGCCTGACCTCAGGGAGACTTTTGGGGCTCCTTCCACCCTAAAAATTTCAGGAGGCATGGCCTGTGCCTCGTGTACCTCCCTCCTGGCATTGCCTGCCAGTCCCCTGGAATCGCCCCTCTGGCTGGCGGCCTTCCATCTTCATCATCCCCACTGTTGTAAAGGGCTTTAGTGTTTCCCAAACAACATTCCCCTGAGGTCCTCCAACCCTGTGGAGCAGCTGGGGTGGGCAGCATGGCCCTCTCCTGGTCCAGAAGAAGCTGTGGCTCAGAGGGTGTGAGACTGGCCTATTCAAACCCTGGCCTCGCTCTAAGCCCCAAACCCCTCACTGACCTGGGGGCCTGGGAAGCCTGGCTGCACCTGGTCAGGCATCCTCCTGAAGGCCCGGGCAGCCCTGCCCTTCACAGCAGGAGGTGGGAGCAGGCACCCAGGGTTCCAGCAGCCTGGGCTGGACTACTGCTGCCCCAGTGAAGAGGAGATGGCAGACATCGCAGTGTGCCTGATGGAGGGCTTGGCCCATGGTCAGCACACTCCACCCATTATTGTTCTTGTGGATTGCGATTGTTTTATCTGCTCTCAGAGGCACCCATGCCCTGCTGGCGGCCCAGGCTGGGTCCCCACTGCGTGGCAGGAAGAGGACCAGGAGGTGGGGTCAGCAGCTCCTAGAAAGAGGGGAGTTTGACCTCCACTGTACAGAGGAGGAAAATGAGATTCGGACAAGCCCCTTGCTCGGGGTCACGGAGGGGTCAGTCACTAATGCTCCTCTCAGTGGTAGGGCCAGGTCCCCCTGCCAGTCACGATGGGGCGCAGTGCAGACCCTCCAATGCCGGAGCCCAGCACAGACCCACCCACCAGGCCTCTCCCCGGCTGGGACCAGACACCTGATTCTGGACAGTGCACCAGGTCGCCCCACTGCAGCTGCAGCCTGGGGGCTTCACCACGTGCCCCCTCTGCCAGCATGGCCTGGCCTGGCCCACCAGAGACAGACCGGCCAGCCAATCATGCCCCTCTCTGAAGGGCAGAGTTTGCCGAGAGGTCAAGGCCTCGAGCGTCGGGGCTTCTTCTGAGAACGCGTGTTCTGTGCTCAGGAAGATGGAGAAAAAGCCAGGTTCTGTTCCACTCCAAGCAGCTAATTTGCTGTGTGAACCTGGGCAAGTTGATTCTTCTCTGGGCCTCAATTTCCCCACCTATAAAATTAGGATTTGAAGGACTTTAGACTAGAGTTTCCCTAAGCTTGAGAAAACCGGACACCCCTTCCATGACCCCAGCACAAGCAGGATCCTCAACAGCCAGCGACTGGCATCACTGGGGATAAATTACAATGTCACTAGCCCTGCCCAGGCCCCTTCGGCAGCTCTATTTGCTCTAAGCCTCCATCTCTGTAATAATGGCTTGCACCTTCAACTACCCAGGAGGCACTGTGCCAACCACTTTCTATAAGGCTGCATTTCATCCTCACGACCACCTTGTGGAAAAGGTATGATCCTCTCCATTTTACAGCTGAGGAAACTGAGGCCCAGCAAGGTTAAGTGATCTGCCCAAGGTCACACAGCTGGGAAGTGGCAGTGCTAAGATTCGAACCCAGGACCAGGACATCAGACACCAAAGCTGTGCCTACCGCCTCTGCCAGCACTGCAGCTTTAGTGTCCCAGCTAATGTTGACAGTCTCCTTCCCCGAGAGTGTACGCAGCCGAGCTCCCTCCCTCCTTTCTTCTGAGATGGACATGAATCTGGAGAGGCAGAGAAACAAAATAAACAGCTGGATTTGGCAGAGGGTTTCCAGTGGAATCATTTTGCAAGGCTGCCTTTTTCCCTCGCCTTTTTCTGCAAGCTGCCTCCTCTTAGGACTTTCAAAGAGAAAACTGCTCCCAACAAGGATTTTTTGCCAGAGCCAAAAGCCATTTATCTGGAATATTAATATGCCAGCAGCTGCCTGTGATGGTACCTGCCGCTGATCAGACACTCCCAAGCAATGATTCCTCCAGAGAATGCTCTGAGAGACTCAAATCTAATGGGTCCCCCGTGGCGCTTTCTAGTTACCTTTTGTTTGGCTTTCCCAGGGCTTCCTGCAGATCGCCAGCCAAGCATGACCCAAATGTGGACCTATGGGGTAGGGCAGCGCCGCTGACAGCAGGATCAAGCCCATCCCACCACAGGCAGCTGGTTGTCCTTGCTCAGGGTACGATGCTTGGAGAAGACCCTCAAAAATCCAACACACATACGACATCTATCACCCGAAAGCATCAGAGTAAGGCCTCAGCCACATCTTGAAGTAAAGAGCACAATTTGGAGGGAGAGAGTCAGGTCCCAGCCATAGCTCAGCCACTCCCAAGTTGTACAACCTTAAGCAGACCACTGGCCCTCTTTGGGCCTCTATCCTCCCCCTGTAAATTGAGCTGGTTGGAGGTGATGCTCATCCAATGCAACATACTATAGTGATGTGCACTATGACACTAGGCAGGGAGTCTGGGGACTTGGGTTTGAATCTTAGTTCTGCCATTGGGCAACATTTGTCAACTCACTGAGGCTATGATGTCATCAGAGCTGTTGTGACAAAAATTTCGGGGAGGTTATCTCTTGAATGCCGAGATTATCTCTGTGCAGTCAAAGGGCATTTGCTGAAGCTGACCCTGGGATTTCACTACCTGAAGCCAACGCATAACATCCAGCTGGAAATGCTTCTACTTCCTAATTTCACAAGACCAGTAGTTCATAACTAACACCATGGACAGTTAGGAAAAGTTGGTTCTTGGAATGTCACAATGCAGTGGATCTTTTCACATGGGGGTGTTTTGGGTTCAGAAAGGTCAGTTAGGAGGTGTCAGAATTTGATAATACCAACTCCCAGTCACATAGTAGGCCTCAATAACCATTGCCCCACTTTTTCCTCTAAGTGGAAATCCAAAGAAACTACTTAATAATGACAATAATAGGAAATACTTAATGGCAATTAACACTTTGCCGTTACTGATCCAAGTGCTTTACATACTTTAATTCACTTAATACTATAGCCAAATGAAGTTGGTGCTATTTCACAGCCAGAGTCCAGGTCCCAAAGACACTAAGTGGCAAAGGTAGAATTTAAACCCAGCCAGTGTGGCTTGAGTTTGTTTCTTAACCCTTAGGCCAGTGGTTCTCAAACAGAAAGGTGCATCAGAATTACCTGGAGGCATGTTAAAATGCGGTAGGCTGGGCCGGACCCCAGAGCATCTCACTCTGCAGGGCTGGCGTGGGGCCTGAGAATTTGCTTCTAAAATGTTCGCAGGTGCTGCACTGCTGCTGCTGGACTGGGGACCACACTGAGAACACCTGCTTTAGGCCAAACTACCCCAAAGGTAAAGAAGACCTACTAAGAAAGAGCCTTTCTAGCCCAAAGCTCCCTTGGGGCTCCTGCATTCCAGCCTTCCCCAAAGCATTATCTACTGACCTTATTCCCACTGGTTGCTGATAGGCAGCATATGCTAAAAAGGTGGGTGGATTTTGTGTCAATTATGTGTGAGAAATTTGGGTTCAATAAATGTAAACAGATTTCTTTATCGATTTTCTGCTTTTGTGTTTATTTATTTACTGTCTAAAAGTGCTCCATGACATCGCTTGACAGGGTTTCTAAACATATTTGACCACAGTATCCTCTTTTCACAGAGTAGCTAATGGGAACCATGCTCCCCAGAATATCTTGGAGAAACACGGTGTGGTTGAATTATGTGCCCCAACAAAAGACGTTTTCTTAACCTTAATCCATACGGCTGTGGATGTGAACTTATTTGTAATGAGCACCTTTTGAAGAGGTTATTTTAGTTAAGGTGTGGCCAACTGAATGACTACTGAAGGCCCTATAAAGAGAACAAACTGGAAGCCAGAAGTCAGAGGAAAGCTCACGAGCAGACCCAAGGAGAGAGAGATCGCCATGTGATGGGAGGCAGAGATTCAAGCCAAGGAACCCCAAGGACTGTGGCAAGCCATCAGCAGAACACTACAGATTTGGGAGAGAAAGTAAGCCCTGCCAAAACCTTGGTTTTGGACTTCTAGCCTTCCAAACCATGAACCAATAATTCCTGTGTTAATCTAACCCATTGTGTGGTATTTGTCATAGCAGTTTGGCAAACTGAGACATATTGATGCACACTATTTACAGCAGGGTAAACTCTTCAATGGGAGGCCTGGTTCAAGCCAATGGCTTTCTGTTTACTAAGCCAATTTCCAGGATAGACTCCTAGAAGTGGGATAGAACCAATATGATCTGCACAAAAAACCAAGACCCTACCCCTCTTCTCCAGCCCCATGGAAGACAATGTATACCTTCAGCTTTAAAGCACATAATCTTATTGCAGCAGAATCCAGGCAAGATGGTAGGGATATTTGGGAGCAAACCAATCCTGATTTCCAATCTTTCCAAGTGCAGAGATCTTCAAGACCCTGGGCACACCATCACCATTCTCAATGAAAGCCACCAGGGGAAAATGATGAGCTCTACTTAAGTCTCAAATAAGCATTTATGCTGTCCCAGGCACTGGGCAGACACTGGGAGTATATAGGAGAGTGAAACATGATCACTGCCTTCAAGACACTCATGGCTTGGTGGGGAAGGCTTACCCTGCCCAAATAATCTATGTCAAGGTAGGCTGAGATCAGAGACATTGTCCATATTCTGTTTATTAGAAGCAAGTCCAGTCCACATTCAAGGGAAAGCGAGTTAAGTTCCACCTCTTGAAGGAAAGAATATCAATGATTTTGGGGACATATTTTAAAACCACCACATCATTTAAGGACAATAATAAAGGAAGGATTTTGATTTTTAAAAATGAATCAGAACAGAGAAGGTAGGAGACTGCAAAAGAGAGAAGAAAAATAGCAGTGGAGAATTAACTAATATAGTAATATTTAAATGGATAATTATAGGATTTCTTGAAATGTATAATGAAAAATGCTAAATAAAGATCTTGAAATAGAAATGGTATAGCATTTGAAGAAAACCTAATAAGAACCTGGAACTAACCATAAAACAATCTTGAGAAAAACTAGGGGTTTTGAGGGCAAGAGGAGAGAAGGTATAAGTATAAAGTTTCTAAAAGTATCATGTGTAGGAAGAAACTGTGGGAAATTAAAAGTATTTTAAATGCCATACAATATTGGAGTAATGTGCGAAGCAGCAGGGGAAATATCTTTCATTTTGCTTTTATATAATAGAGAAAATGTGTGTACTTATGAGTGTGAGGATACAGAAGAAAACCATTCAAGAAAGAGAAAATAGAGTAAACATTGCAAATGCCAAGGTGAAAGAAGAATGAAGAATAACAAGACAGCAAAAAATAAGGAAAAGGGAAAACAAAATAAACCAAGTAGTAGTTATAAAGTCAAATGAGAGGAATAAAATTAAGTAAAAATGTTGCTACACTAAAAATAAATGGCCTAAAATTTCCTACTAAAAGATACTCTCCAATTGTGTTTAAAAAATCAACAGGTGAAATTTTTTTTCTCTATGATGCAAAGAATGTAAGTAAAGATAAAGCTGAAGGAGAATAGGGAAATTGTGGGGGGAATGTCTATGAAAGATTTGGGGGTTCTGAAATCTTGTCAATATATTTATCTGAACTGTTCCTTGAACAATTCCTTGCCTCACTGCTGCCATTTATCCCAAAGTGAAGAGATAGCCAGGAAATAATTCTAACTATTCAATCTGATTGTTTGCTATTATTAAAAAAAATCTCAGATTTTAATAACTGGGTGGGATGGGGGAAAATACACCAAATGTAAGATATGGACTATAGTTAATAGTGATTTTTTCATTATTTTTTTATTAGAAATGTTGTGAGCTTGTAAAACAATCATGCATAATGTGCAGAATTCCCATACATGACCCTCCCACCAACACCTTACGTTGTTGTGGAACATTTGTTACAGATTATGAAAGAACATGATCAGACTATTACCACTAACTATGGTCCATAGCACACACTTGGAATATTTCTCCATATACCCCCTTATTTTTAACACAATGTATTAGTATTGTACATTTGTTATAGTTCACGAGAGGACTCTCTTATCTTTGTACAGTTAACCACAGTCCATCTTCTACTACATGGTTCACTGTATTATACAGTCCTATGCTTTGTACATTCTATCCAAAGTGTACACTCTGTGGCTCTCACTTTCACCACAGACTTCTGCAGTCATCGTCCCAGTTAACCTTTGAATGTTTTCCTTAGTCCAAAAGAAAAAGTTCCTCACACCCCTATTATTGATGCTTAGTGTTAATCTAGTACCTTCTTTGACAGAGATGCCAAATATTACAATATTGCTCTTAACTGTAGTCCATAAGTTAAATTAATTGTATTTTGCCTATGCATCACTGTATTCTTACCTCTTCAATAGTGATGTACATTTGTTCTAGTTCATAGAAGAACGCTCTCTTCTTTGTACTAACAACAATCCTCACTGACCGCTGGGTTCACTATGTTATTAAGTCCCTAGATCATTCTCTAGCTTTCTTTCAATTGACATTTACACCCCTAGACTACCCCTTTCAGCCACAATCCCATTTATAAACCAGCTGTGCTAGCTATACTCATTATAATGTATTACCATCAACTCTATCCATTTCCACACTTATAGTCAAGCTAATTGAAAATTGTACATACAATAAGCATCAGTACCCCATCTCAGTCCTCATCTTACCTCCTAATAACTTATAGTTTAGGTTTTAACTCCATGTGTTTATTCTTCATATTTAGTACATATTAGTAAGACCATACAATATTTGTCCTTTTGTGTCTGGCTTATTTCACTGAGCATAATGTCCTCAAGATTCATCCATGTTAGCATATGTGTCCCGATTTCATTTCTTCTCACTGCAGCATAGTATTCCATCATATATATATATACCACATTTTGTTTATCCATTCATTGGTTGATGGACACTTGGGTTGTTTCCATCTTGTAGCAATTGTGAATAATGCCATTATGAATATCTGTGTGCAAATGTCTGCGGCACTGTTTTCAGTTCTTCTGGATATATTCCTAGTAGAGGGATTGCCAGATCCTATGGCAGTTCTATGTTTAGCTTCCCAAGGAACCGCCAAACTGTCTTCCACAGAGGCTGCACCATTCTACATTCCCAACAAGAGTGAAGGAGTGTTTCTATTTCTCCACAACTCTAGCACTTGTAGTTTTCTGTTTTTTAAACAACGGTCATTCTATGAGGTATGAGTTGATATCTCATTGTAGTTTTGATTTGCATTTCCCTAATAGTTAGTGATATTGAACATTTTTCATGTTTTTTTTTTTGTCATTTGTATTTCTCTTTGTGAGAAATGTCTATTTAACTTTTTGCCCATTTTTAAAGTTGATTGTCTGCTCTTTTATTGTTGAGTAGTATGATATCTTTATATAGCATGGAAATCAAACCCTTATCGGATATGTGGTTTCCAAATATTTTCTCCCATTGAGTGGGTTACCCTTTCACCTTCTTGACAAAGTCCTTTGAAGCACAAAAGTGTTTAGGTTTAAGGAGGTCCCATTTATCCTTTTTTTTAGTTACTCATGCTTTCTCAGAGTAAGATTTAAGAAACCCCTACCTACCACCAGATCTTGAAGATATTTCTCTACATTTTCTTCTAGGAGTTTTATGGTTCTTGATTCATTTTGAGTTAATTTTTGTATGAGGTGTGAGGTAGAGGATCATCTTTCTTTCTTTCTTTCTTTTTCTTTTTTTGGATATGGATGTCCAGTTCTCCCAGCACCATTTGTTGAATAGACTGTTCTTACCCAGCTGGGTGGATTTGAAAGCCTTGTCAAAAATCACTTGACCATAGATGTGAGGGTCTGTTTCTGAACCATCAGTTTGGTTCCACTGTTCCATATGTCTATCCTTATGCCAGTACCATGCTGTTTTTACCACTGTAGCTAGGTAACATGTTTTAAAGTCCAGAAGTGAGAGTCCTCCAACTTCATTCTTTCTTTTTAAGATATTTCTGGCTATTAGGGGATCCTTACCTTTCCGAATAAATTTGATAATTGGGTTTTCCAATTTTTATCATGATTACCTTGAATCTGTACATCAGTTTGTCTAGAATTGACATCTTGATGATATTTAGTCTTCTCATCCATGAACTCAGAATGTTCTTCCATTTATTTATGTCTTTTTTAAAAATTTCTTTTAGCAATGCATTGCAGTTTTCTGAATACAAGTGCTTTACATCCTTGGTTAAGTTTATTCCTAAATATTTGATTCTTTTTGTCACTATTGTAAAAGGAATTTTTTTCCTGAATTCCTCCTCAGATTGCTCATTACTACTGCATAGAAGCACTGCTGATTTTTGCTTATTAATCTTGTATCCTGCCACTCTGCTGAATTTGTTTATTTGCTCTAGTAGCTTTGCTGTAGATTTTTCAGGATTTTCTAGGTATAGGATCATATCATCTGTGAATCGTGAAAGTTGTACTTCTTCCTTTTCAATTTGGATGTCTTTTATTTCTTTTTCTTGACTGATTTCTCTAGCTAGAACATTTAGCACTATATTGAACAACAGTGGTGACAGTGGGTATCCTTGTCTTGTTCCTGATCTCAACAGGAAAGCTTTCAATCTTTCACCATTAAGAACAATGTTGCCTGTGGGTTTTTCATATATGCCCTTTATCATGTTGAGAAGTTTCCTTCAATTCCTATCTTTGGAGTGTTTTATCAAGAAAGGTTGCTGGATTTTGTCAATTGTCTTTTCTGCATCAATCGAGATGATTTTGTGATTTTTCTTCTTTGATTTATTAATGTGGTGTATTACACTGATTTTCTTGTGTTGAGCCAGTCTTGCATACCTGGGATAAAACCCACTTGATCATGCTGAATAATTCTTTTAATGTGTTGTTGGATTCAATTAGTGAGTATTTTGTTGAGAATTTTGGCATCCATATTCATTAGGGAAATGGGTCTGTAATTTTTTTTGCAATATCTTTGTCTGGCTTTGCCATTAGGATGATATTGGCTTCATAGAATGAGTTTGGTAACATTCCTTCCTGTTACATTTTTTGGAAGAGTTTGAATAAGATTGGTATTAAATCTTCTTTGAATGCATGGTAGATTTTAACTGTGAAGCCATCTGGTCCTGGCCTTCTCATTTTCAGGAGTTGCTTGATGACTATTTCAATCTCTTTGCTTGTGATTGGTTTGTTGAGGTCTTCTATTTCTTCTAGGGTCAGTGTAGATCATTTGTTTGTTTCTAGGAATTTTTCCATTTCATCTACATTGTCTAGTTTGTTGGTGTATAGTTGTTCATAGTATCCTCTTATGATCTCCTTTATTTCTGTGGGGTAAATAGTAATGTCCCCAGTTTCATTTCTGATTTTATTTATTTGCATCTTCTCTCTTGTTTTCTTTGTCAGTCTAGCTAAGGGTTTGTCAGTTTTGTTGATCTTCTTGAAGAACCCACTTTTGGTTTTGTTAATTCTCTCTATTGTTTTTCTGTTCTCTATTTTATTTATTTCTGTTCTGATCTTTGTTCTTTCATTCCTTCTGCTTGCTTTGGGCATAGTTTGCTGTTGTTTTTCTAGTTCCTCCTGCTGTGTAGTTAGGTCATTGATTTTAGCTCTTTATTCTTTTCTAATGCAAGCATTGAGGGCTATAATTTTCCCTCTCAGCACTGCTTTCACTGCATCCCTTAGGTTTTGATATGTTGTGTTCTCATTTTCATTCCTCTTGAGATATTTATTAGTTTCTCTTGCAATTTCTTCTTTGACCCAATGATTATTTAACAGTATGTGGTTTAATCTCCATGTGTTTGTGAATTTTCCCTTTTTCTGCCTGTTGTTGATTTCCAGCTCTATTCCATTATGATAAGAGAAAGTGCTTTGTATAATTTTGATCTTTTAAAATTTATTGAGATCTGCTTTGTGGCCCAACATATAGTCTATCCTGGAGAAGACTCCATAAGCATTTAAGATAAATGTATATCCTGCTATTTTGGGGTGCAATGTTCTATATATGACTATTAGGTTTAGTTAATTTATCATACTATTCAAGCTCTCTATTTCTTTATTGATCCTCTGCCTAGATGTTCTATCCAATGATGACAGTGTGTATTGAAGTCTCCAACTATTGTTGTAGAGACATCTATTTCTACCTTCAGTTTTACCAGTGTTTGTCTCACGTAACTTGGGGCATACTGTTTAGGTGCAAATGCATTTATGATTGTTATTTCCTCTTGGTAAATTGCCCCTTTTATTAGTATATAATGACCTTCTTTGTCTCTAATAAAAGCTTTACTTTTAAAGTGTATTTCATCTGATATAAGAATAGCTACTTTTGGTTACTGCTGGAGTGGAATAACTTTTTCCAGCTTTTCACTTTCAATCTGCTTGTACTCTTGGGTCTAAGGTGAAACTCTTGTCAATGGTATAGATGGCTTATATTTTCTTATCCATTCTGCCAGTCTGTGTCTTTTGAATGGGGATTTTAATCCATTAACATTCAATGTTTTTATTGTAAAGGCTGTTTACTTCACCCATTTTGATCTTTGGGTTTTATCTGTCATTTCTGGTTTTCACCACTGTTTTTATACTTTTAGTTACTTTCCTGATATAATTTTCATTTCTAGACTCTCTTCCAAGTCTCTCTTACCTGTCTTTTCTTTTCAAGTTGTAGCACTCCAGTCTCTTGGTTACAAAGTCTCTCATTTACTATTTATTTGTGAATATTCTAAACTCACCTTCATTTTTGAAAGACAATCTTGGTGGATACAAGATTCTTGGCTGGAAGTTTTTCCTTTGTGGTATTTTATATTTATATTATACCTCTGCTTTTTTGCCTCCATGGTTTCTGATGAGAAATCAGCTCTTAATCTTATTGGGCAATCCTTGTATATAATGAATCTCTCTTCTCTTGCTGCTCTCAGGATTCTCTCTTTATCTTTGGTACTTGACATTCTGATTAGTATATGTCTCATAGGTCTATTCAGATTTATTTGGATGGGAGTGTGTTGTGCTTCTTGGACACAGATATCTATGTCCTTCAATAGGGTTGGGAAATGTTTTACTATTATTTCCTCAAATTTTCTTTCTGTCACTTTTCCCTTCTCTTCTTCTTCTGGGACACCCATAACACCTATGTTTGCATGTCCCTTGCCATCATTTAGTTCCCTGATACCCTGTTCAATTTTTTTTCCATTCTTTTCTTTATCTGTTCTTTTGCACGTTCACTTTCAGAGGCCCTGTCTTCAAGCTCACCAATCCTTTCTTCTGTCTCTTCAAATTTGCTGTTATATGCCTCCAGTGTATTTTTAATTTCATCTATTGTGACTTTCATTCCCATAAGAGCTGCTATTTTTCTATGTATGCCTTCAAATACTTCTTTGTACTCACCCAGTGTCTTCTTAAAATCTTTAATCTCTTCAGCCATCTCACTGAATTTATTAAAGAGATTTGTTTGAACATCTATGATTAGTTGTCTCAACTCATTTATGTCATCTGGAGGCTTAGTTTGTTCCTTTGACTGGGCCATATCTTCCTGTTTCTTGGTATGTATTGTAATTTTTTGTTGGTGTCTCAGCATCTTATTTACTAGATATATTTATTATTGGCCTCTTTTCTCTCTTTAGCCTAGGGCTTTCTATTTGATTGGCTTTGTGCTACAGCTCCTCTTTAATACTAGGTTCGACTTAATTTGGAAATTTATAGTGGCTTGTGTTGAGCCAATCTGAATCTTTCAGCTTTTTCATCTGTTTCTTGCCCTTTCTCCCTTGCTGGTTGCAGAGTAAGAGCAGAGGATGTGATTGGTACTGTAAGTTGTGGAGGCTGAAGCTGCCCATGTTGCCCCAGAAATGATGAAGCTTCTCCCACCTTTCTTCCCTGCCATGGGTAGGGACAGAGCTGCAGCCGTGTGTAATAATCCAAGTCGTGCAGGCCAACACCATCTGTAGTTGCCTGGAGAGACTGATGAAACTTCCGGCCCCTTCCTCCCCTGCCTGGGGCAGGGATGGAGCAGCAGGTGTGGGCAGCAAACTAAGCCGTGCCAGCCAAAAGCAGCTGCAGTTGCCCAGACAGGGTGAGGGATTGTTGTTCCTCCTCCTGCTCTTTCAGGAGTGGAGATGGAGCCACAGATATGACCAATAATCTAGTCTGTGTGGGCCAAAAGCAGCTGCAGGTGCCCAGAGAGGCTGAGGAAACACCACCGCCCTCCTATGCTACTGGGAGCAGAGATGTGTCCACAGGTTTGCCTGCAACTGTAGTTCATGTGGGCCAAAAGTGGCTGCAGTTGCCCAGAGAGGCTGGGGGCACACTAGCCCTCCTTTTGCCCTCACATCTGGGGAAGAAGCTAGAGATGTGTCCACCAATCTGGTTCGTGTGAGCAAAAGCACTTGTAGTTGCCCGGAGAGGCTGAGGGAGCACTGTCCCTTCTGCCTTGCCCTGCAGTTACCTGGTAAGGCTGGTATAGATCCCCCCAACCTCCTCCTTACCAGAGGTGGGGCTGGAGCCCAGGCTAGGGCAGCAATCTGACCTGGGTGGAAAGAAGCCTGTCCCTACCTTCACTGTAATGTTCAATCAGCCCTGCTTCCCCTCATGCCAGGGAAGAAGTTAAAATGGAGGCTACTGACCTCTTTCTGACTTGGACAGGTTCAAACTTTAGCTTTTCTTAGGATTGGACTTTAGCCAGCCAAATTTACTACTCAATAGCTGAAATCAGTACCCGGCCAGCTCTTCCTCCTCTATTTTTGGGAAATGGAGTTTCCAACTCCAGCCAGGGAATAGCTCCTGAGGTGGCTTGTGCTGCTAATGGAGGATGGGCACCAGCCTCCGCAGTGTGGAGTGCTCTACGCATGAATCTTCACTGCAGATGGGCAGTCTCCTCCTTCCGTTCTTCCAAGGATGTCGCAGGATGCTCTTCTGGTCTCCTGGGCTCCCCCAAACAGGTGATTTAGATGGCTCTGGCTCATCACTAACTGTGCTGTAATACGAGCTCTTTTTTAGCTCCTTACTCTGCTGCCATCTTCTAGTAATAATATTTTGACGATGCTCTTTCAGAGTTTGTAACAAAAGTTTCACAACAATGCAAGGTGTTGGCAGTGGGGTGATGTATAGGAGCCCTATATGATGATATGCATATTTGTTTTGTAAGTTCACTTATTGTTTATGTAGGTTCATGTATGAATGATATACTTCAATAAAATTTTATTTTTAAAAAATCCCAGAAATCAATACTACAAAAGAAGAACAGAAAGTTCCTGAGTTAATTTCTTTTAACCCCAGTTTTAGAGATCCTGGTGAATATTCTCTTTGAGCTCCCTGTTGTATAACTTGCTGGGATTGAGTGCCTGATATGTCTCTTCAAATAGGATATAGTCCCAGCTGAAAGTCAACTTTGGATGCCAAACAGTTGCCATAAAATCCTCTTGTATTAGTCCTTTTCCTACATCTCCATAGTGGAAAAAATGGCAGATATTTGTAGAAATGTGTCATGCTGGCATTTGAGTACCATGAGAGGGTATAGGTCAGATTTAAGAATTATAGGGTTGAGATACAAACTCCAGAGTTTAAGCATTGCTTTGTTTACAATATTTCTACCCCATTAGAAAGAATTATACATGGAATATCCTGGAATTTAACGAGTCATTCATAGGTATTTGTTTCACACCTACCAAGGGCCAGGTACTATCCCAGGCTCTTTGCATACAGAAGTAACCAAAACAGAGAAACCCACTGCTTTTGTGAGGCTTCCATTCTAGTGGAGGTCATAGACAGTAAATAAATAAATATGCAATATAATGGAATACTGGTAGTTATAAGTGCTATGAAGAAAAGTGAAGCAGGACAGAAGGTCAGAGAGTGGGTGATATTTTAAACCATCAAACTGTGGGCTCATTGAAGGTAGAGTCCATGGTTTGTTCACCTCTGTGCCTGCAGCGCCTCAGTGCAGACACACAGATGATGTGTAATAATTGTACAGAACAGCAGATGAAGGTAAAGAGAAAAGGTAGCTGTAGATTTGCGCTTACTGTTAATGTGGCAGGTAATAGGTAAGAGGGAAGCAAGAAAGATTTTGGACTGGTCACTGATGTGCTCAAATCTGTGCTTTCAGGATATTAATTCAACCTCAGCGTACACAGTGGATGAGAGTTGGTGGGGGTGAGGGGGGAGGGATCCCTACCAGAAGTGGGGACACCAGTGGTAAGCCTTCGTGAGCAGCACTACCCAATAGAACTTTCTGCGATGATGAAAACATTCTATACCTGTTCTATCCAATATAGTAGCCACATTCAGCCTTGAAACATGACTTGAGCAACTGAAATTTGTCTAAGGCAAGTGAAGAGTTGAATTTCTAAGTTATTTTTAATTAATTTCAATTTCAGTGTGAATAGCTATGTAACCCTCGGTGTTGATGATGTGACCAGAAGGGAGAAAAGAGTCGAGGGGACCACTTAGTTAAATTCAAAATCTCAGCCAAGTTGCTTAACCTCTCTGAGCCTCAGTTCTCTCCTTTGAGAAAAGGAGATACTTATACTTGTCTTCCACCTACATGAACTTACCTTACAAACTGCAAAGCACTGTCATTAACTATCAAATGAGACTCTGTGATCAGGTTCTCGCTCTAAATTGCACTAAAAGTGCAATTGCACAAATTGTACGGGTAAAAGTGCAATTGTACAAATTGTATGGGTAAATTGTACAAACTTCTTGGGGAGGCAGTTTGGCAGTATATAGATGTATGTATATATAGAAAGAGCTTTAAAAATGCTCATAGCCTGTGACACAGTAAGTACCCTTCTTTAAATAAATCCTAAAGAAATAATCAGAAATTCGGGCAAAGATATATGCAGAAAGATATTTATTAAAGTGTTATTGGGAGTAACAAAGTTCGATGTAACCTAAATATTCAACTATAGACCACCTCAATAAAGAATGCCACATCCGTATATTAGAATATATACCCTAATAAAATGGTGATGTCATGTAATATTTAATAGAATGCTTGTGGTGTGTTATTGCTAATTATACAGCTACATGCACAGACAAAAGACTGAAAGGAAAACCATCAAGTTCTTCGTGGTGGTGATCATTAGGCAATGCGAGTACAAATCATGTCTTATTTTTTTCTTGTATCTTTTCATATTTTCCAAGTTCTCTGTGATGAGCTTGCATTGTGTTTTGGTAATGAGGTAGCGGGGGTGGCAAAAAAAAAAAAGTTTATTTTTAAAAGGAAAAACAACATTATTCTTTAGAAAGTATTGTTTTTGAAATAAAGAGCCCCACCAGGAGCCCCCGAATCTTGATATCAGAGAGAAGGCAACTTCCCAGAGCTGTGGATCAAGGAGTCCTGGGTCCTGAAAACCTGTGCATACTCAGGACATCCAGAAAGGTTTGACGGCAGTAACCTGGCCCTCCTTGGGCTCCTGGACTGGGAGAATGGTCCTCAGCCTATGACGAAGGACCGTGGGGAGTGTGGGGGTGGTAGGGAGGCAGGGAAAAATCTTTTTGGGGTCTGTCTCCTCCCACCTTCAACTTCAGCCAAGTTTCTGCCACCTTGACTTCCTGCATCTCTGCACCAACACGTCCAGCGTCTCTCTCGGCCTCAGGGTCTGTCTGTATCTCTGTCTTGTGCCCCTGTCTCTGGGCATCTCTAGCGCAGCCTCTCCATGTCTGTCTTTAGCCCCCCACCCCCGGCAACCGCTGCCTCCTGCTCGCCCACCCCCGCCCCCCAGCCCCCGCGCTGTGGGGACCCTGCTGAGCTTGGCAGGGTGCTGAAGGTGATGGGCTGGGGCCTGCCGGAGGCCCGGGAGCTGTTACTATTACTGGGACTGGTTCTGTCAAGAGAATGTTCTCACATGTCATGAGTCAGAAAAGGGTGTCTTCGCTTCCTTCTGCCTGATATCAACCAAAATCCAGATATAGTCCCTGCACCCTCCTTTCCCCCCAAGTGCAAGGAATAACGCAGGAGACATACTGAAAGCCGTCCTGAGGACATGTGCAGCCTCGGAAGGGACAGAGTGGAGAAGTCAGGCTGAATTCTGAGAAGGCAAAAGGTCTGTCCTCACTGGCTCCGCTCCCCGCCCATCGCCCCCCTCCCAATTCCCCATCTCTGCGGAGATGTCTGCATTGAGCGCTGTGTGCTGAAAAACATCTCCTGTGCCAAGAACTGCAGCCCTTAGTCTGGAAGCCGAGACACTTGCTAAGCATTCCCCAGAAGAACTCGGCGATCCTGGGCAGGAAGCCTCCAGGGCAAGCTGATCTCGGTGGTGGTGGCCGGGGGCAAGGAGTGGGGAGAAGGGGCTCACATCTGTGCTCTGCTCGCTCCTGTTCTGCCGGTGGGAATCTCAAAGCCATCATTCTAGGGACCCCTGGGAACGCATCTCGGCTCCCCAGCTCTCCAGCAGGCAGGGGACCAGGGTGAAGCTTGGGCTGCTGACTTTGGTAATTCAGGGAAAGGGGAGAGCTGCTCAGGAAGAGGGAGAAGAAGCCAGGGGGAGGTGGAGGAAGGAATCAAGGAAAGCACAGGACTACCGGGCAGGAGCCCAGGCTGGGGAGAATTATCCTTCCTGGGTAACAACAAGGCCAGGCTCTTGGGTGCAAGGGCTGCTGCCCTGTGGAACGCAGGGCTACTTTCTGTTTGGTTGTGGTTTCAGACAAAGGACTCCCCCTACCCTTTCAGTTTCCCTACCTGTAGGTAAACAGGGTTGGAGCTCCATGGTTCCCAGCATTTTGGAGGAAATGCCTCCAGAGCTGCTTGAAGGAGTGAGGGGGCACTTCCCCCACGCAGCGCCAGGCGTGGTATGGTACCTACTGTGTTCCCACACTTTGTGGAAGGAGAGCTACAGAGAAAGTGCTGGAGCAGAGAAAAGCCCTGTGGTTCTTCTGTCTCCAAGGCTTCGCTGTGACCTTGCCGTGTGGCCTCCTGTCTCACCACGGTGTCAGTCTGGGGCCAAGGACCCAGCTCCCTAGAACTAGGCTGTCATCTGTTCTAACCCTTATTACTTCAACTGTGAAATGAAAGCAGCCTGGGCCAGAGGATCAAAGAATGTCTGAAGGTGGAAGGATTCGCCCCAGGGCAGAGAGCCATGGAATGTCAGCCTATTTGAATTAAAAAGTGCTGGGGTGATAAACTTCTAGGTTTCCCTTTAAACAATGAGAGACAGCAGCTTCCTGGGCATGTGCATGAGGCCCACATAATGCGATAATCCTTTGGGACGTCTTGCTGTGAAATGAAATCGCTAAAATCATCTTTTAAGTTAAGTGGGTTCTTTAAACATTTACTTCTTTGAGACTAGAGTGCAAATAGTAGGCACAGAGTAGCTATTGCGGAATGAATTGAATGAATGAAAAAATCAGTGAATAGGCAAATGGTCCTCGGCATCGGGCAGTCATGAAATCATCTGGGACTTGGTTATATTGGGGTTGGAAGGGAACCGGGAGGTGGGCCCCACCCAGGCCCCCATTCACAGATAAGCAGGCTGTAGCTATGTAGGGTGCAATCTCTGGTCCAAGGATCACGCACCTAGCAGATAGAAGCAACAAATTATGCCGGCCAATGTAAGTTCTATTCCTTGTCACCTTCAAAAGAGAGGAGAGCACATTAACAAAGCTCGTTCAATGAAGTTTTCTACATTTACCATCTCAGTTCCAGGAGTAGATGGTATTCTCATATATCAGGTAGTTGGAGGCATCCTGGCTGGATAGAGGGTCCTCTTTGGTTATCTAGGCTCACGGAACCCATCAGCATGTTAGGGAATAGGGTGGGCTCTGGAACCAGACCCCAGGGATGAGCCATGGCTTCACCCCCTTGGAACCTGCATGACCTTGGGCAAGTTATGGAACCTTTCTCTGTCTCCAATTTCTCCTCTGTGAAATAAAGAATATTACTTGGTGGAGCTGTTGAAAAGATGAACTAATGTAATGTCCCGCAAAACGCCTAGAACTGTCCCTGAGCTAGCAAAGTCCTCCATCAGTATTGGTCACGACTCATATTCTTGGTCTGAAATTTCCATGGAGCTCTGAAGGTCAGTATGTGCAGGAGTCAGCAGGGGAGCATGTTAAAAACAGACTTCCCTGGGTGCCAGCTCCCAGAGAAGCTGTTTCAGTAGGTGAAGGCTGGGGCCTGGCATCTGGGTTTGTAATAAACACCTTTGGCAGGTCTAATTGTAGGCAGCTCTCTGACCACAGTGGAAAAATCCAGGTCCACACTCACACTTTGTATTGTTATGTGTGTTGCTTTCCCCGCAAGATGGAACTGCAGGTGGGCAGGGACCAAGTATATGGCTCCTTGGCTTCCACAGAGCTGGGTCAGAGTCCAGCTATATTATATGGCCATTAATCAACTGAAAGGGAAAATTGCATCCCAAAGACCATAACTAATTTCTTAGGACCAGAGCTCCTGGAAATAAAGCCGTCGGTTTTCAGAATTACTAAGTATATATAAAATTCCGAGCTGTTTCTGCATCTTCTGCAACATGGCTCTTGATGACATTGTCTGTTTTGGACACTGGAATGAATGTTCTCTATAAGATATCTTACAAAATTCATCTTACAAGTACAGCCTTAGATAAAAGTTCACTCTTCCTGGCAAATGTGTATGCTTTATATCCCATTGTGGCAGATTATTTTTCCAAAGGTGGCCTCAATATCTCCCATCTCACCTGCTGCTCTGTACCGTGGCCTTGTCTACTGCCCCAGTCAAGAGGTGGGGTTTATGACTCCATCCCCTTCAGTCTGGGCAGATCCTCTGATTGCTCTGACCAAGAGAAGATGATAGAAGTGTATGCTGCGTGTGTTCTGGGCATGGCCCTTATCTGGTCTTACAGCTCCCATTTCCTGCCTCTGAGAAACCAGTTGCCGCATATGAAGTGCATGTACTTTAAGACCATCATGCAGTGAGAAGCCCAAGCCCCGTGATGATGCCCTAGATGATGAGATGCACAGAAATAGGGAGGGTCCAAAGAGCAGAGACACACCAGACATAAGACTGAAGAAGCCATCTTGGAACTTATCTTCCACTTCCAGCCAGCCCAGCTAGTGCCAGGTGTATCAGAGATTAAATGCCCAGACTAACCCTTCCTAAATTTTTAACCTACAAAATCTTGAGTAAATAAAATGATTATTTTAAGCCACTTAGTTTTGGGGTAGTTTGTTATGCAACAATAGATGAACAAAACATACACTATGAGAGCCATATAATCATCATGTTCTCCTTTTTTCCTTGGCTGCCAGGAAGCTCAGGACTAAGTTTCTGATTCAGCTGTAGCATCTTCATATAGCTTATTCTTACTCCCAGCTTTATATATATCTTTTAACTTTATGTTAACAATTATATTAGATTTTTATCTTTTATTATAAAACTCTCTCAAATTCTTGTGAGAGAGTGAGGAATGGGGGATGTTGGGAATTTTATTACACCCATCCCCCACATACTAAAATTTTCCTATCCAGTAAAATTCTGTTTAACTTGGGGAGCTCGCCCTGGATGCAGAAACAGTGCTGATATCTAATGGGTCACCTTTAAACCACCATGACTCAACATCTTGTCCCCATCCTTTTCCTCTGGTTCTGACCTATAAGTAAGTTTTCAACCTTCACTCAACCAATTTTCATCTTTACAACTGGTCTCTTAATGACCAAAGATCCCAAATAAGTAGATTTCCACTGAAGAAAGTTCAAGCTGGATAGTTGAAGAGCTATTTTTGGCCAAGGGAGCAAATAACACATGAGGAAAGCCCCATATGCAAACAACTCTCTGCGTGCCCTTGGGCAAGGCCCTGACGCAATACTGACACCAGTCTCCCATAGTGGACTGTCTCCCTGCCCAGGCATTCTTCAGGTCCACCAGCCCTTGTGTGAAATCCTTGAGGACAGATGCATTTTTGAACTTAAACTCTTAGACTTTAGAAAGGTAATATGGTACATATAGCTTATGTTACCTAACACCCCCAGTGGGGTCGGAAACATTACCCTGGAATCAAACCCATCAATATTTCTGCAGCACACGAATAGTCACAATGAAAACTCTAAATAGTTTTACATTAGTTCAACTCAGGTTTTGTTGCCAACTGAGTTCAGGTGAGATAGAATTTTATTGCAAAATAAAATTATGGGAAAGCTTTCACTTTTCAGAACTTTCTAGGTTTGAAATTGTGGAAAAAGGTTTGTGTTCCTGTACTCAATACTTTGCTTGCATTTATTTCACTATTGCACGAGATCCCTGAGTGATTAATGCTATTATTACTCTGTGGTAGATTTAATTATGTACCCCCACCCCCCCCCAAAAAAAAAGTCATGTTCTTAATTTTAATATGTGTTCCTGTGGGTGTGAACTCATGTGTAAATAGGACCTTTGGAAGAGGTTATTTTTAGTTGAGGTGTGGTCTAAGGGAATCAGGGAGGGCCTTAATCCATATTACTAGAGTGCTTTATAAGCAAAAGAAATTTGGAAACAGTTGTTTAGAGAAGGTCACATAGGAAGAAGCCAGACCTCAGCAGAAACTGGAATAGCAAACCCAAGTAGAAAGAAAGAGATGCCCAGATGACGGGAGACTCAAGTCAAGGAGCGCCAAGGATTGCAGCCAGCACCAGGCCACCACCAACTTCAGGGAGAAAGCATTGGTCTTGCCAGTGCCTTGAGTTTGGATCTCTAGCCTTCCAAACCATGAGCCAATAAATTCCTGTGTTAAGTCAATCCATTGTGTAGTATTTGTCATAGTAGACTAGCACACTAAGATGTACCCCCAATTTATAGGTGAGAAAACGGAGGCTCAAAGAAATGAAGTCTCTCAGCAGAGGTCAAGCGGCTCTTAATGACAAAGCTGAGATCAAGGACAAATGGGTCTCCTGTCCAAACCTGGATTTCTAGCCATTATCCCAGCCTGCCTCCTCTGCTCTGCTCTGAAAAGATATCTTCCAACAGAACTGCCTGGGAAGCTGCATGGTTAAGCTGATGGGTTGTCAGGGAAGATAAAGGGAGGGAGGGAGGGAGGAAAAGAAATCTCCTTTTACAAAGTAAATAAAATATAAAACTCTTTCTCCCCAAACACCAACCCCAGGGGAGAAACTGAGTAACCGGAACCAAAATGGCTTAGAAAAGAGGAGAGACTCTTCCGGAAGTGCTTCAATTCTTTTATCCCACTGCTGCCACCACATATAGGACATTGATATTTCAAAATGAACTTTACTTTAAAAAAAAGTTTCAAGCTTTTTTCAAAGTGTGACCTCCAACCTCAGCTCTGCCATTTACCAGCTATGAGAACCTGAAAGTGTTTTCCCATCTCTGAAGGCCCTGCCAAGAGAAACCCTTTCTTGTCCTCTACGTCACCATGCAGATAAGATGCTGTGCCTGGGACCAGCCTTTAAGGTCTCCAGGTGGCCCATAGGAGGGAGGGATGTGTACCCTGGGCTGAGAGAGTGGTGCCCACACACCTCCCCATGGGTCACCCATTCAAAGGAATCCTTTTATGATTTCTCCTCTCTGTACCTCCTGCCCTGGTCCCACAGTCTTGGAACAAGTCTTATCTGCTCCCCTAGTATCAGATCTCCTCAGAGCTGACTGGGCCATTGGACGCCTTTGTGCTTTAGCCCATCAAGCAATCTCTCCTAATTAGCTTCCTCTATCTTATCCACACTTTATGCCGAGAGCAGAAAGTCCTCCATTCGTCCTTCCATTCACTCAAAGCCAGCTATTATTTGCCCATCCTGCAGTAGACACTGTGCTAAGCATGGGGCATTCATTTCTTCATTCATTCAACAAACATTTATTGAGCATCTACTATGTGCCAGGCAATGCACTAAGGCACTAAAGATACAGCTCTCAATTATACAGATCACAGTCCCTGCCCTCATGGGGCTCACATGTTGTCAGTCAGGCATGGTTCCTGCCAGCCCAGAGTGCACTCTCTGTGGGGCAAACAGTGTTATATGTAGTATGATGGATGTAAGACTCAAATAGGTTCCTTGGGAACACAGACACCCAATCTGGACATGGAGCTCCTGAAACCTTGTGGGCGGAATGATTTAGACATAAAAATTTGAAGGTCGAGTACAGTTTGCAGTCAAGAGGAGAGAAGAGTATTCTGGGCAGAAGTAACGTGTGCAAATAGAAAAAAAACACAGCTCATGCAAGGAACCCAGTGTCACTCCCTGGATCCAGGCAGAGGCTTTGAGCTAGGGATTAATGGGGATGTGACTGGAGAAGTAGGAGGGACACAAGCCACCCACCAGGCTCCTTTTTTGTTTTGTTTTTTTGTTTTTGTTTTAGGAGGTAGCAGGGATTGAACCTGGACGTCGAACGTGTGAAGCAGGTGCTCAACCACTGAGCTACATCCGCTCTGCCCAGCTCTTTCTTGATGGCAATGGAGCGCCATGGGCAGACTCCAAACAGGCATGAGAGGAGAATGGGTTGTCTCCTACGTACAAAGCCTCACCGATGACACAATCAGAAAATGACCTCGCAGTCATGTTGGAATGAGCAAGGGGTGTCCTCCTGGACCCCTGATGCCCTGGGGAATCTTCTGCTTGAATCTGAGGCTCTGTAACCAGGCTGTAGGCAGCAAAGGTGGTGGTGGTGCCCGAATCTGCAACGTGTGTGTTCCCCTAATCATTAAGATGAGCGCCCGAGCTGCTGGGTAGCTAACTCTAGTCGGTGTCAGGGTAATTAACCAAGCTGCCTGAACTTTATTCACAGCCTGACAAGGTGCCCTCCTGGGACTTGTCACTGTGGTTAGTCGGGGGCGGGGGACTTGACATAAGGCTGATTAGGGAGTGTTTTACACAGCAAGAAGCTCTCTGATCTTCAGCCGAGTGGGCTGCCCCCTCCCATCTCATATCAGAGATGCCTGCAAGGGTAGAGAATAAAGATCACCCAGTCCAACCCCTTCATTTGCAGATGAGAGAGCAGCCCTTCAGAGCAGGGCCTTGGTTTTCCCAAGGCCACAAGGCGAGTGTGTTCTGGAGAGGAGATTAGCGCCAGCCTCACGGCTCACAGCACCTTCTCCACCAGGTCCTTTCTGAGAAAACGTAAACAGCCAAGGATATTTCCAAAGCTAGCGTGCCTCTGACTTAAGGGACATAGGAATGTCTGGGGAGCAAGTGGAAATGCAGATTCTGATTTTGAGGCCTGCGGGGAGCCGGGTGGTCCTGCATCTCTAACAAGCTCCCAGCTGATGCTGAAGCTACTAGTCTAAAGACAGTACTTTGAGCGGTAAGGAGCTCAAATCCCTTTCAGAGACCTCTCTTTCAGAGACCTGGCTCACTAGCTCAGGTGGACCTCCCGAGAAAGGGATTTCAGAGGCAGTACCTGAATCTTCCTGTTCTGCCCAGAGCTCTTTTATTTATTTATTTATTTATTTATTTATTTTTAAAGATTTATTTATTTATCCCCCCCTTGCTGCTTGTGTTGCTGTGTCCATTCGCTGCGTGTCTTCTCTGTGTCTGCTTATCTCCCCCTTGCTGTGAGGTCTTGCCACATCAGCCCACGGCGCCGCGTGAGCCAGCCTGCCCTCACAAGGAGGCCCCGGGAAGCGAACCCGGGCCTCCCATATGGTAAACGGGGGCTCTATCCATTGAGCCACACCCGCTTCCTGCCGTGAGGTTGCTGCATCAGCCCACCGCACTGCTCAGGCCGGCGTGCCCTCACAAGGAGGCCTCGGGACTCGAACCTGGGCCTCCCATATGGTAAACGGGGGCTCTATCCATTGAGCCACACCCGCTTCCCAGAGCTCTTTTAGATTTCAAGAAACCAACTCAGTTCCATTCCAATAAAGCAGGGTTTAAAGGAATTCAGGGAAGCCTGAGCAGGCAATATCTCTGCTCTCCTCTTCCCCCACTCCCCACACTCTGAAGACTGACTATCAATTTACTCATGAGAGCCACACACACACACAAAGATGCCATCCACGCCACGAAGGCTGTGTGACTTCAATCTCCAGGGTCCATCAGAGCTGGAAACTTCTTTCTCAAGCACTGCCCCTTGGTTCAACTTTCTGAAGGGGGAATCTGATGGGCACAGACCAACTGTTTAAAACTTTTCTTATCTCAGGGCTTCAGAAAATGCTGCAAAAAATGGGAAGACTTGACTCGGTGGTCTTTAAGGTACTTCCAAGTATTGATTTCTCCATGACTCTAAGGCTCTTTGCAACTAAGTGCTTTTTAGAAAGATGCCTTACCCTGGTCACTGGGGAAGACATTTATTCAAAGGGTTTGCATATGGGGCTGTTCTCCGCACTTGGTGAAGTAACAACAAAACATATCCAAGAAAATGGGAAGCTTTCCTTTTTCACTTATGTGCTTGATTCCATGAGACCATTCCCAAATGGCACCCACCATCCCAGCAAGAGTGTGAGGAAATATAATTCTCGAGAAGAAGCTGTGAAGCTCTGTAGAAAGAACATTTTACTGAGAGTCAGCATGGCTCTGCGGTAAGTCCCATCACCTCTCTAGGTCACAGAGGCTAACCCACGCAAATCTCATCTCACAGTGGAGAAAATGAAAATTCCGTTTAGATATGGTAATATATGATTCCAAGTTTATTATTATTTTATTTTTAAATTCTAAGCCTTTTTTTAAACTGAAAAGAGCTTGAAGAGAAAACAAGATGGATGTTGCTCCTCCCACCACCCCCCTTGCTTGGCTTAGCAAGCACAGAATTTTTGTGGCTTGTGCCATATTGGGTTCCAAGGGATGTTTGTGTATGTAACACAGGAAGTGTCATGGAACTCCCCAGTGGGGGACCTTTTCTCAGGTTGGACATAAAGAGGAAAGGCCTCTTCCTCACTGGAACTGCCTACCCACATATTTCCATGCAGTCCCTTATCCCCATTGCTACAGCACAAAGGAGAGTGACTGCCATGCAGAAAGAACAGTTACTAGACAAATGACAGTTTTCAGTAGCCAAGGATCACTTAGCATTGACCGAGACTGTCAACACACATTTTTGAAGCCAGAAGATATTCCACCTCAGACTGGGCATTGTGAGACCAGGGAAGAGTGAGACATCCTGGGGAGGATGGAGAGGAAGCCAGGATGATGCCTTTTGATAGCTACAGGATGACTTCTTAAACTTTCGGATGATCAGAATAGAAAATCTAACGAAAGCTAGGCACACTCTTCTTAGAAAAATAGTCCTGCACAAGCATACATAAAGTAGTTCCTGCCATTTCAGCAGCTTCATACCTACCCCAGGGCCAACTCAAGAACTTACCCAGGGCCACCATACCTCAGGACTGTCACTTTGAATATCTATAGCAGCCCTGTTGGCCCTAACCTGACTCTGAGACCCGGATGCAGGGACCTAGGCCAGCAGCTGATTTGCAGAATTCTCTCAGGTCGTGCACACGGGACACTTACGTGGGATTTCCTTGTCGTTCCCATTCAATCAAGCCTTGGCTATCAGAGGCAATGTATGAACGGCTTGCACTAAGGGTCTGCTTCTCCCAAACCGATTTGGCTCTTAAGCAACTATCACCTAACCTGAAACCTGTTTTGGCCTGACACTGTTGTGCAAACTTCAGCTTGCAGCAGGGAACAGCACCCAGTGGGCTCACAAGGGCCTTGAAGGAGCCAGATGTGGGCATGCTGTGGCCGCAGCCTGTCACCCGGCAACAAAGGGCTGCGGGCCTTGAAGAGTGGCCCTTTTTCCCAGAGAAGCAGAGACCTGGAAGCTAGAGACCTGGTTCCAAGACCTATGTCTGCTGTCTGTTGCCCAGGGGCAAGTCTCACAGAGCTGCTGCTTCTCAATTGTCCTGTGGATGACACAGAAGGAGGAAGTGGATTTCATGGTCTTGGGCTCCAGTGAACATGTTATGATTCTATATGAAGAAGGAGGGGATGAGACAAGATAAGAAGTCTCACTCCATCAATTTCCTCCTTTGGGGTCTGGTCTGGCATCCTGACACCTGATATGGTGGGGTCGCTCTGACTCCCACCCCCCAACCAGGCATGAATGCTGGGGCTTTGTGGCAGGCAACACAACCTGCCTTGTCTTCTGCACTTGAGTGCACTTGAGTTTCTGCTCCCCAGAAAGATCAGTTTCTTGCCAATGTCATCACTTTTAGCCAGCAGGGACCTATCAGCAGCTCCATCGGGCACTGGGGGCCCCCAGACCCCCTCGGCTTTAAGTCTGAGCCCTGGGAACACTGGGGAAACTAACTTCTTGATCACCTTCCACTCAAAGAGCCACTGTTCTGCAAAACCAGTGCTGGTCCCTGCATTTCAACAGCTTTCGGGTGGGTTTCCCACCCCAGACGTCGATAGGGCCCCAAACGCCTGTGAATGTGTTGACCCAGCTTCAACCGCAGGCTCAGTTTCAAAGGGTTGGCTGGAATCTGAGCCTGCTCTCATTCCAGCTGGGGGCTCTGCTCCTGGAAGCCTCTGGCTGGATCTCAGTTACTGGGAAGCCTTTCTCTGAATGTGGGTTTCTACCCAGTGGCTCCCGGTGAGCCTTTCTTAGGGGAAATGGCCTTGGTTTTGGGAACTTCCTGCTTTGTCTCTTCTCTCTATGCCAAAGGATGATGTGAAGGAACCCTAGATGTGCAGTTAGGAGAAACGGGGTGCAGCCTGCCTGCCCTTCTTTGTTGTGTGACCTTGGACAAGTCACTTCTCCTCTCTGGGTCTCAGTTTCCTCTCTGGGCTAACAGTGGCAGGTCTGCCTTCCTCAAAGGGATGAATAAAAGTTCTTTGTAAATAGAAGTGCTGCCTAAGTGCTATTGGGGAGCCCACCTGACATGGAGTATTCTGGACTTTCCTGCTATTTCCCTTTCTGCAACTGAGAAATTAGCAGGCACAGATTGTTGAAAACCACCGCGGTCTTTGTAATTACAAATGTGCACACATCCCACTGAGCATCATTTTCAAAAGGCATATTAAGCAGCAGAGCCCACAGGGGGGACCCGTGTAAACAGGCCTCCTCAGATCCTGGCAAAAAAGATGCAGGCGTCCCCGCGTCACTGGCGGTTCTGCTCTCCTGCCCCCACCACCGTGGCCTGAGCAGCTGAGCTTCAGTCTCCAGGGACCCTTCTTGGCGAGGGGCAGGGTCGGGGTGCTGTGCAGTCGGTGCCTTTGAGACGCAAATCGTACGTCACCTGGGGCTTGGAGCTTCCCTGCCCCCTGCCCCAGAAAATCTCCCAAAGCCACGCGGTGCCTCTCCTTGGGACTGCATGTCTGCCACTGAGCATCACGTCTGCACGTGCATGTCTTACAACTTATCCTGGACTGCGAGCCCCCTGAAGGCGGGGCTGTGTCTAATTCATGTTGCCTCCCTCACGGCGCCCAGCATGCTGACGCGTTCAGTAAATTTTGAACGGAGGAAGAAGGGGTGAGGGAAGACAGAAAGGGAGGGAGAGGAGAACAGAGCGAGGGAGGGAGGAAGAGAGGAGGGGAGAAGAGAGAAGAGGAGGGAGGGACAGGCGCACTTAGAGCTGCATAATGTCCCTCATTTATGCCCTCACTTTACCCTCACGACAGCCCACAGGAAAGTCACCTCTGCTTGGCCAGGGAGGACACTGCAGCTCCAGGGCTCTACATTGCTGGCCGAAGCCGCACCCCTAGGGGTGAAGTTGGGGTTTGATGCCGGGTACCCTCCAAATCCCATGCTGTTTCCCTGTCCTCAAGTCAAGCCTTCTAGATGCACCAGTGAGGACGGTGAGGTCACAAGGGGTTAAAAGCCTTGATCAACGAAGCGAGGGGTCAAAGGTCACCTGAACCCAGGTGTCCTGTGCCGAAGCAGAGGCAGGGCCTCCCTGGGTATCATAGCATCATGGTGGCGGTGGCCAGACCAGGCCTATTGTTCAGCACAGACCGTGGGGGCTCACGCCGTGTGCTCCCCACAACCCCGGGAACCACTGGGGTGCAGGACAGGCGGGGTTCACTGTTTTCCTGAGCTGCTGAGGCTCAGGCCGGGCAGGTCTCCACTCCCTCCCCTGGTGACATCCCACATGACTAGCTTCACAAACCAGCTCCTCTAAAGATAGGTGGGGACACCGAGGAAGTGGTCAAGGTCAAGGCCCTGCATCACCATCTCCGTGCTGTGAGAGGAAGAAAAGGAGGCTGTAATTCAACTTGGGGGTGCATCACAGAAAGCCTCCCGGCTGCTGGGAGGGTGGAGATTAATTCTGAAGCAGGAATAGATGTTGTTTAGGAGGGAAGGGCATTCAAGGCGAGACGAGGTGAAGACAGCACAGATCACTCACTGACTGCAGATGGTTGACTCTGGCTGCAGCATGGAATGAAGGAAGCTGGGGGAGAGGGGAGGGGGCAGAGAATGAGAGGCCGGCAGAGGTGGGACTGTGGCATCCCGGTGAGCCAGGCTGAGGAGTCTGAATTTGATCCCGAAGGCAGGAGAGGTATGAGACAGGCTTAATGCAGGGAGTGGTGTGGTCAGAGCAGGGGGTGGGACAGGTAGAAGATATGACCCTCCATGGGCAGGTAGAAGATATGACCCCCGCCATCGTCGTCGGAGTTGCTTCTCAAGGCTCTGGGAGCCCAGGCTTGGTTCTGTGGACATAAGTATCCCTCTGAGGAAGCTCAAATTCCAGACTGGCCAGTTCCATGCAGAGAGGCTGTGGGCCCAAGGCCTGGAGCTCAGCTCTGCTCCTAAGAGTGTGGGCATCCACCAGGAAGCAGGGCTGTCTAAGAAAGAAGCAGTAGTTAAAATGCAGCCTTGAGACATCCAGGACCCAGCACGTTCTGTTTATATTTGTATTCGTATAAAATCATCAGAAAGAGACACCAGGCCTCAGAATGGTCTGCCCATGCCCACCGGATGGTTGAGGGAAGAGGTGTCAGTGACAGTTTCAGAGGGGACGGAATGTGGCCTGACCTGAGCACGTGGGCACACGGACCTGGGGGAGCTCTAAGCACCAGCACAGCAGAGAGCACCTACTGTGTGCAAGCAGCTCTTTAAACAACACGGCTCCAGAGCAAGGGGGCAACAGGGGAGGGAAGGGGGCATCCTGCAGCCTGTGCTGTTTGGACAAAAAGACCAGCTGAGCCTCTACGTGTATTTTATAATAAATTCTGCCTCCGGAGTTCCCACTAGACTAGAGCAGGGGCTCTTAACCTTTTTTGTTCCACGGACCCCTTTGCCAGTCAGGTGAAAACCACGAACCCCTTAGTAAGTCCACACTACGCTGTGTGTTATTTAATAAATATATCACACCCGCACCAATATGTCGCCACAAGAATAATGTTTTTTTGAATTTCAATTCAAGCTCACGGGCCCCTTGTTAAGAACCCCTGTGCTAGAGGAACCTAAAGACGAGACCCCTGTTTTAGTTTCCAGGCTGCCCAAACAAATGCCATACAGTGGGTTGACTGATCAACAGGAATTTATTGGCTCCTGGTTTCAGAGGCTAGAGGTAGAATATCTTCTGGCTGGCCAGCAATCTCTCTGGTTCCTCGGCTTTTCCATCACCTGGCAATGCACATGGTGGCCTCTTCTCCTTTCTCTTCCAGCTTCCACTGACTTCTTCCACTGGCTGCTCCCCGTGGCTTCTTTCTCTGTGGCCTTCTCTCTATTGGGCCCCCAGTACTAGGATTAAGACCCATCCTGACTCAGCTGGGCCACACCTGAACTGAAGTAACCTCATCAAAAGATCCTATTTACAATGGGTTCAAACTACAGGAATGGAGTAAGATGAAGATATACTTTTCTGGGGTATGTACATTTCTAAGCCACCATGGTCCCCAGTCCCCCTTATCCGTATTTTGTTGGAAAATGAAAGTCCACATAATTTAGGATGCCGAGTGCGGCAGGCAGCCCCTATGATGCCCCCTCAGACCCCTGCCTTGTGGTAGTCACTCCTGTGCTGTCTCCTCCCATGCTGTGCCAGGGGTGGTCTGTGTGAGCAACAGCATGCAGCAGAAGTGATGGCTTGTCCCTCCCCAGGTTTAGCCATAAAAGACATTGGTGCTCTCTTTCTTCTCTCTCTCTCTGTCTCTGGGATCATTTGCTCTGGGAGAAGCAAGTGCCATGCCATGAGCAGCCCTATGGAGAGGCCCACATGATGAAGAATAGAAGCCATCTGCCAACAGCCACGTGAGTGAGCTTGGAAGAGGATCCTCTAGCCCATCCAAGCCTTCAAATGACAGAAGCCTTTGTCAACATCTTGACTGTGAATCCATGAGAGACGCTGAGCCAGAACCACCTAGGGAAGCTGCTTCCAGATTCCTGACTCTCAGGAAAGCGATTGTTTTCAACTGCTAAGTTTTGAAGTAGTTTGTTACACAGCAATGGCTGACTAATACACCAAGAATGACATTTCAATACCCAGAATGTTTAGAATGAGATAGAATCTGAGTGCACATCAACCTTGTGACCTTGGGCAAGTTTTTTAACCTCAGTGATTCAACCTTCTCATCCCTCAAATGGGGGTATAGCAGCGCCTCCCTCAAAATGTTGCTGATTTTGCTGATCACATCAACTAGTGAGTGTGATGCAATTAGTCCAGTGTCTAGCATATACTAAGCATTCAATAAACAGGACTGAACACCATCACCATATTTTCAGCTTCTCCTTCCAGCCATTCTGCAAACAAACCACTCACCGGTTTTCCCAGCTCTGCACTTCGCTGCCCCACCTATGTGGCTGCTCCCACTTCAGTGCCTTTCTCCTGTCCCTCCACCTGTCACACTCATCCATCAAAGCTTACTCAAGGGTCTTCTTTGCTCTGACGCTTTCCCAGTTCTTTTAGGCAAAGATAATTACTCCTACTTCTGGGATCCCACTGCGTATTGGAGATTGTCCTCGTATTATTTACTATCTTTTACTGTCATTCTTCTGGGGCTGTAGGGCTGTGTGTCCTCCAGGGTGGGCACATAGTAGGCCTTCAGGAAAGGCTGCCTTGGTCTCACATTGGAATGCCATGCAGGAAGGTCGGCCTTGCTACTGACCCCACTGTGCGCTAGCAACCTCGCATTTGTGATTAGTCAAATCCACATTTGGGTTGTACTTCCCCCCTCATGTTTCCTTTCTCCACCTAGTATTTTATCCTGTTCATTTAAAAAATATTATCCTCTTCTTTTATCAATCTTTATAACAGTACCTCCCCTTTCAGCCTTCTCTTTTAAACAGGAGACAGAAAGCTTCCACATCACTGAGACCTTCTAGCCAGGCGTTAACTACAGAAGTTGCCATAATTTGATTCCTTCAGTTTTGGGTCCCATCCTGGCCCTGATTAATCCTTCACACTGAAGTCAGCAGGGTCCCTGAGCCATCTCCAACAAAGGCCTCCCCTTCCCCTCCCCCATGCAGGGGACATCCCCAATGGTGGTGCCACATCACATGGTTGTACTTACAGGGATTCTTACCTCCAAGACAATTCTGCTTCAAAGAGAGGAAACCTGAGCACTGAGAGGCAAGGCCTCAAACTCACCCCAGTCTCTGTGTTTCCCAAGGGACCACTTGCTCTACTCCAAGCTTTAGTCCAGGCACCATCTCTAATTCATTTCACCTGGACTCTCTGACCCTCTGTTTCTTCATCTGTACAATAGAGACAATACCACTGTCTTGGGATTCGTCTACTCAGTACTTCTTGAGTGCAGACTCTGAGCCTTGCTTTGTGCTAGGTACAGTATCCAGTCAGGGGAAGACACTTCCCTGCTCTCCAGAGGCTCCAACCTGGAAGGGAGCAATGCCTGTGACCAGATCCTTTGCAAGAAAATGGCAATTACATTGACTGAGAGGTAAACAGGACAGAGGAGAACACAGAAGAGGGGTGATCCCCCACGGCTGGGGACACTCAGGGAAGGCTACTGGAGGAGGCACCAGAACTGTAGGAAGTTTTAAAGGGTGAGGAAGAGGAAGTCAAGGAAGGGGTGATGAAGACAATTAGGGCTTTGCACTGGGATGAGAAGGAGCAGAGAAAATTTGGTTGAATGCATCCATCCAACTGCAGTCCGCACAGCAGGGCCAGGGGACGAGACGACTAGCACTTTGGTGTTTCCAGTAAATAAAGCACGGGACAGGGAGGGCTGAGAGAGTGCTGGGGAGCTGAGCATGGTCCAGAACAATGCAGGACAAAGACAACACATGTGGCAGGGCTCTGTGAGCCCTGAAGACCTGGCACAAACGGGAGAGATCACCATTGTTCAGGAGGAGAAGCCTCCATGAAAACGGTTCCACTTTCCTTTTCAGCAGCCATTACCCATTCTTCTCAAAAAAAAAACAAAAAAAAAACAACCTGAAACTCATGTCCCATCCCTGTTTATTTTTATTTTTAGTTTTTCCAAATGATCCTTTCTTTTCTACAGACTTTCCACGTACAATCAAGCATGTAAGTGTTCAGGAGTTGTCAGATAATCAAATGATTAGTGATTTTCTTTTTAATTTTCTTTTCTTCATCCAGTTGTGTTTCCACTGATTTTCTGTTTCAGGAAAATAAATGCTGCTTCCCCATGTTTTCAGGAATAAATTGGGAGGCGCTCACTTAATTCCGTTATCCAAGAAACAAAATCACTTCTCCCTCCGTACAGTCCTGTCATGCAATCACCTGCGGCTGAAGATGAGAAAGGAAATTGGTCTGTTTTTCTTTACCTTTTTTCTTAACTGGTGCTATCTGAGAAAATTAACTATGTTGTGCTTGATATTCGGGGCCCCGGTCCTCAGAGAGAGGTGGGGATTGAAATGGGAGAATGGAAATACCTCACCACCTCTTTCTCTAACCCTATGAATGTCTTTTTAGATGAAATAATATATTTTGTTTTGACCCTACCTTAAATATTTCCATTAAGATGAGCCACAGAGTCCTCTAAATAGTCCTCATTTATCACCCCATGGAAAATTCACGTTTCCAGGTGGGAGGATGGAAGCAGGCAGCCTCAGCTAGCAGTCCAGCCTGCTTAGTCTCTTCTGGCTTTGCACACGGTCTGACCTTGGAATAGACTTCCAGGTTGGGGGGAGAACAGCTGCAGGGCAACGGAAGAGCACTGGTCTCGGAAGCAGATGAACTGACTTTGAATCGGAACTCTGCTGTTGACTAGCTGTGTGTTTTTAGGCAATTTCCTTACATTTCTGCACCTTAGTTTTCTGATTTTGTTAAATAAG